>WEKX01015469.1:36869-169378 GCA_013390025.1 Pitta sordida
CTTCTGTGAAGAATTTTTTCCCACTGACCAGCCTAAACTTCCCCTGGCATAGCTTGAGACTCTGTCCTCTCATTGTGTCACTACAACTTCTGTGCAATGAAAGCATGATTCCAAAACTCCATGTTAATATTATCACAAAAAAAAATAAAAAAAAATTAAGTTTTAACTAATGTGATCTTTTTCTACAACATGCAGTGAATAAATCTGCAAAAAGTCAGGATAATAACCAAGTATGAATTACCATATGGGATGCATATGTAAGTCGTCATTTTGATAAGGAAATTTTGGCACTGGACATTTGATTGCCATGAGGAAAATGTTCCTTTATAGGCTATCCTGCAGACAGCAATGGGGGTGGCAGAGAAACTACTTGGCAATGCAAATACCTTTCAGTCTCTGAAAAAAAAAAATAAATTCACAGAGTCTGGTTTATTTACATTCCTTTTCTTAGGGAGAAAAGGATTCCAGAGACAGGTAGGGAATGAAGCTCACACAAGTGCCTGGGATACAGTGTGCCATGATGCAGAGTTATGCGGGATAAGCACATCAAGCTTCCCAATACATGTATCTATAGGAGACTTGCAAAGGAGTTTAGTCAGATTAGTTTTAATTCTAAATATGTCTTTAGTTTGAAGATAACGGGATTAGGGAGGTATCTTCACTGAAATAATTTAAAACAGTTTTATAACCAACCTGCCCTACTCAATGGCCTCTTTGTTTCTTTAGTGCAGCTTAGTCTTCCTGCACTTTAAGGGTAAAATAGATAGATAAAGCTATTTATAAAGCTATGCTGGATGTTAGGAGAGGTCTCATCGAAACACAACAAAGCTGGTAGGTGTAAGAGCAGCATTTCATTCAGAAACGTATCAATGGAGACAAGGGGCTGAAACAACAATCAGTCAATTATAAATGCACAGAATGCCATACTGGAAGTCAAAGTTTTCACTTTGGACTAAGAGCATGCAAAATGACAGAGATTAGAAGAAAAGGAGCAAACAAGTCAAAGAAGCCGGAGATACACAGTCATGTCATGAAAATTAGACGTAGGTGACAATAACCAGAGCACGTGTTTATATGTACATAGTCTTAAAGATAACACTGTCAAGAAAAACTTCTGAGGTTATGTCAAATTGTCCTTCTGAGCTAAGGAAGGAAAATAATAAGTGTAGAGAATTGAAGTTCACTCTTCTTCTGTACTCCTGTACTTCTGTACTCCTGCCCACAGGCTTGTACAGATAACTCATAGTCTTTACTTTCCCTACATCAAGGTTCCGTTGCGTTAAGTAAAAGAAAAGTTCTTTTTTCTTGTACCAAACTCCCATTTCTGTGTCAGAGTGTGAAGTTTCATTAAACTCTGAACTCGTAGTTGTCCATATCTAGCTGGTTCATTTATATTTAGAGGGGAAAAAATGGTTAAGAGGAATTTGAATAACAAGCGGAAAGGAATGTTTTATTTTAAATGATTTTTCATTTTTAAATGAATGTTATCTGATGTAATAAAAAAAGTTGAAGAAAAATATCTCTCTGTTATCAAAACACAACATTTCAACTGGCTCAAACCATTTTTGTTATGGCTGCTTTCAAATGGATTAAAATGAAAGCATATTTTAGAATGGAAGAATTTGCAAAACTTAGATTTCCAAATTCCTGCTCTACTCAGAGTGATAAATTATTCATCTTCAGTAAACAGCGACTCGAAGATGATCTACATAACCCTGATTACAAGTGTGCATAACATTCAGATTTTCCATCCCTACCTTTTTGATTTGTGCAATAACAATGGATCCAGAGAATAATTGTTATAGACCTCTTAATTTCTGAATCATACCTCGAGACCTTAGTAGACACAATCTGTGATCTTTCTGCACATAAATATCCTTCTGCTTAATCTTCTAACAGTATAGCTGTGACCTTTATATTTCAACAGAAGGATCTTTGATCTGCATTGCAGAGATGCAAAAGATTTCAAAATATGCGTGATTATGGATAGCAAATAATTGTACAGTAAGAGCAATAATCTTCAATCAACATCATTATGCCACCGTGGTCCATGATGCCAAACAAATATATGTCCTGCACTGCTTACAGAGAAATGTGTGCTGACCCTGAAGTCTGGAGATGGCCTAAGACCTAGATGAACCCACTTCTGGTAAAACATTGCTCCTGTAAAAGAAAAATAAAGCCCCCACCCACACACACACATGCACACTCATATATATAATAACGTCTCAAATCACATAGAAACAGATCTGATCTTTCCAACAAAGAAAGCCAGTGCCGTGCCTGGAGTTTCTCTTTTCTCCCAGGTTCTTTCCAATAATATTTGGCTCACGTTCAGCATGTTACAGGGCTCCCAAGCCTCTTTCCCAGATATATCTGTCTTGTCTCTCTGGGTAAAAGAAACTTATTTCTGGCTCTCTGTCAAGCTCCCCACAACCTTGTATTACCAAACAACAATGTTGAAGGCAGGAATGCATACTTTTGCTTTGATTTCCACAGAGAATCATAATTCTTCTCTACTTCTTTCTCCCCTCCTCCCCTCCTCTTTAGGTGACAAATGGCTCTCTAGAAGTCGCCCATCTCTTCATTTTGACCTTCTGTTCACCTCCTCCATTTTTTTCTTCTTCCCTGGCCAATTCCAATTTGGGTAATTATTCTGTCTACAGTACGTAAAATTCTCTTTTTTGTTGTAGTCAAAGATAATATCCTTCTCCTTCTGTTCTTAAATGTAATGCTATGCCTTGATTAATCATTACTGTGGTTTACCCCAAAAGGGAAAGAGTGAGTGATTGAGGACTGATATCTTCTTATAAAGTCATTCCAGTGTTTAGGGATACTTTGGGATGAGTAGTGTTATATTATTAGTCCTTAATCTCTAGATGATTTGCATTAAAACTATTATTCTCCCTATTGTTCAGCTTTTTAAAGTGTGCCTATTTATTAAAGTGAATTAACATTAAAAATATGTAAACCTTTGCCTGTGGAAAGATGGAAATAGTCATAGCTTTGGAAATGTTTTAGCAAACTGATATTCTAGCTGTTCTAAATACAGCACTAAAGAGACATGAAATCCAAACTGTGACATTTTACTCTTTCTTTCCCTCAGTTTGCACTTAGATCCATAGATTCTTATTCTTATTACAAAGATTTACAGATAGAAAAGATGTAACGACCCATTTTTTTTCATCTTTCATCTTCAGAAGGGACCAATACCTTTTCTGCAAACTTGAGCCCATCTTAAGTAGTATTTCTCTTATTATGCACATCAAGTCATGCCTTGCATTGAAACACTTTGTAGATGAATACAGCTGTTTGCTATGAAGGATCTATTGTTATTTTTGAAACAGATGCTTTGATTTGTTGGAAAAGACTAATATGTGCCGATTTTAGCCCCAATCCAGTATGACACACAAGCATGTGCTTAAATCTATCGTTACTCAGAAAAGCACTTATACACATGCTAAAAATTAAGAATGTGCTTAAGTGCTTTTCTTAATGGGGATGATCTTGAGCACATATTTAAGTGCACTGTTGAATCATGGCCAGCATGTCCAACCTTAGTTACTGTGAGGTTTGCTATCTTTTTACTACTTTAGGAGGTTCAAACAACATAACAATGCTTTATTTCATGTCCTTCGCAAAGGAGGCGGTTCAAACTTGACAAGAAGAAAGAGTTCATTGCTTCTTGCAAGCCAAGTAGTGGGGAGGATGGGAAAGTCTGCATAAAATTATCAGCCTTCTCTTCCATACACTAGTAAGCGTGTGAGATGTGATTCCATCTGTGGCTGCTCTTTGATGGCTATGAAATGAATCTGCTCCAGATCTCAGCTGGTTATTTAGGTAGCAAGAGCTCCTACCCTTGTCTGCTTCACCGTCTGCCAGTGGTCAAAATGACATTTGGCCCCAGACTGCAGATAATGTGCCCATCCAGCTTCATCCTTGTTTGCAGAAGGTACAGAGAGGAGAAGCAGATGTCACTGTCACTTTTTATATACGTCATCTCTTTCCGTGATGATTTGGTCAAACCCTCTCTCTGATGCTTTGATAATTCCTTACTTTGGTAAAACTGTTACATTTCATATCAATCTTTTTTTTCTGTGATGTTTGTGACATAATATTCCTTCTGAAAGCCATCCACAGCCAATGGGATTTTTCAGGTAATACCTGAATGGATTATTTTCTTCTTATATTACATCATGTGGCTTTAGGGTTTTTCAGTCATTTGCAGTATGCAAGGTGTTAAATTCCCATGGTGTAAATTTCCAAATACAATGCATAAGAAAAGCATTTTTTAACAATTTTAACAGTTATTCAAGATAAAAGAGGATTGGCAAACTATACCGAATTTTTTACCTTCCTTTACACACTGACCCGGACATTTGGATTATTCTGAAACAAATGTCTGGATTTGCTTTCTTGGGTTTAAGTGGAAACCCTCACTTTACGAAGTACACTTGTCATCTGAAAAATAACAATGTAAATCTGATATGTGTCATATCAAGCCTCAGCTAAGCCTTCAGGTCATATCTGTTTCCAGCAACAGAAACACAATAGAACCATGGGGGGAGCAAGATGCTTCAAGTGTCATCGAAGATGCCAGTTACATTCTGATTACTGAAATTGTCTCTTAATTCTTACAATGAAAGGGTGAGGACTAGAATAAAGCTTGTCTCTCATGTTTCAGCTTGAGTTTGCAGTGCTGGCTGTCAGAAATATCATCCTTTGAAGTCCTTACTGCTATTTATACACGTTCATGCATAAAAAGTATAATTGCCATTTATCTAATGGAAAACGTATTTTGATTTCCACATTGCCTACATTCATTGTATTTTCCACTCTGCTGTTTCTTCTAATACACAATATACATCAGGTTTATAATTGCAACATTATGAAAATCATGAAGAATAGGGAAAATATAGAAATAAAGATCAGTTACATTTAATAGTTTGATGATGGAAATGCATATTTTGAGCTCAAATTCACTACAAAGCCATGCTCAAAATATTTCAAAGCCATGGGTTCACTACAAAAAAACCTGCTTCTGTAATCATCAGAAAAAAATATAGCAGTGGTACTGTTTAAAAACATCAAAGAACCATTGTCATCTTTTTCCCTACCTCTTTAAAGGAAGGGATTAGTTGAGAGGCAGTTCAAAGTCCAAACCAGAGATGTTTCAGGGAACTTCAGAATTTGGAGCAGGTGTTTTTACCATATGTGCTAGTAGTACATCCAGTAGCAGTGCAAGTCATCCTGGCTTAAAGGAGAAGAAAGCCTGACTCAATATTCCCAGCAGATCTCCAGACAATGAATCACAAGCTGAGGAGTCAGAAGGTAGGGACAGGCAGAAACAGGAATATTTTATGAGGGTTACTATGAAGATAAAAAAAGGAAATAATATTAAAAACAAATTATTGAGGTCAGTCAAAAAAGTCAGAAGTTTCTTATTTGTTAAAAAAAGCCACTGATTCTTACCTAAATTCACATAGAGAGTATGTTTTCATGAAAGAATCACAGAAGACACCAGTATTAATGCATGCAGGTCATCATTCCCTAGCCATAAAACTTTAAGGAAAATGGCCATGTCCTCCAAAGCACTGTGACCTCTTAAGTGTTACTGCACAACCTAAGGTAATACTTCTCCTAATTCTCTTCTCTGCACTTACTCACTGATGCTTTCCTGGTCAATGAACAGAGAATTTGCCTGTTCCAAGCCAGTTTGGGAACTTGAAGGTGGATATTAGAAAACATTTAGCCTTTTAATGCTTCTCAACCTTTTTTGGGGGCAAGTAGTTACTTGCTTTTCAGATGGAAATTAAATCCGAATATCGGTCTCACAGTTCTAGCAAGTGTAAAGCACAGATCATTTCAAATGCAAGAGGCTGTGGACAGATCAGTGTTTGGGCCCCAGCTAGCATGCAATGTTATATGTGAATATTGCTCAGATTTCATACAGAAAAAGATTCTATTAAGCGGTACAAACCATGAATAACAGGCTTGGAATCTGACCTTTTAAAAATATAAGCAAAGGAGTTGTTCCACTTTCTCTGCTCTGTGCAGCTTCACAGATAAAAATGCACAGTCACTCCCAACTTCTTGTCCTTATTAATATCAGTTATTGCTGTGATGCTTGGCTAAAAAGGCAAGTCAAAACTTCAGTCTGCCCCTACCAGAAAGGCATCAAAATCATGGTTTCAGCATACATAAACCAGCACTCAGTGGAACTGTTTTGTACTCAAAGCAGAATAGGAAAGGCCAAACTGTTTTGCTATATCTATAATCATTCAAAGGCAATGACATTTCACTTGTCAAAGAGTAAGTATGGAGACGTGTCCAGTTCTTAACATCTCCTCACAAAGTAGGTTGAGGGAGAGTGAAGAAATTACATATAACTTTCTTTCCAGCTGCATCACTCATCTCACTTTATGGCAAAACATGCAGTACGAACCACTATATTTTTTTTTTTTTTACCGTTAGGGACTGAACCTCTCTCCAGAACTGGATGTCTTCATATTGTCGATCACAATCCCACCTTACCTTCTATAGGATAGTCATGTTATTTCCTCTCTGAAATATGGCATCTCCAACCACCAAATGACTGGTGTCATGGTTTCACCCTGGCTGGATGCCAGGGATTCACTCACAACCTCTCCCTCACTTCATTTCCCCCCATACAAACAGGAGGAGGGAGGAAAAGGAAAAAAAATTGAAGGGCTTTTTCACAGGCAAAACAAGTTCCAAGTGGGGAATATAAAGGATTTATTTATTTCTAACAAGATCAGAGCTTAACATGAGAAGTATCATCTTAAATGCAACCTTCTTCCCCCACCCCATCTTCTTCTTACAACAGATATCATATTCCCTTTTTTCCTCCAGGATACAAAGGGGGAACAGGAGTAGGGGAAAGCCAGGCAGTTGGTGTTTTCTGACTGGTTCAGGGTAGGAAGCCATTTCCCTGCCTTTCACAGGGTCCCCTCCACGAGAGAGTTTTTCATGACCCTTCCCAGCGTGAGTCCAAACCCAGGGGCAACAGCTCTTCCATATTCTGCTGCCCAAGGGGTCACTTCACAGGATGCAGTCTTTTAAGCACTGGCTGTGCTGCTTCGCTCATGGGCCCCATATCCAAAGCACACAGATCAGATCCTACCATGGTACAGTTCTGTCATACAGCGTGGACTCCTCCTCCATGGGCTACAACGTCTTTCCTAGGATCTCTGCTGAGTTCTGCCAGTGCGGGCTCCAACATGTCCGCAGTCTTCCTGCAGCATCCTCCAGCTCTGGTGTGGGCTCCTTCTCCATGGCCACCGGTGGACTTCTGCATCCCTGTGCTCGCTCTCTATTCCATGGGCTGCAGGAAGACAGTCTGCTTCACCATGGTCCTACATTGGTGCCTACATTGCTGTTAAAACCTCTCACAGCTCCTCTCTGGCCATCTTCTTGCTGTTACCGCCTTTTTTCTTTCCTTTCTTAAATATGTTATCACAGAGGCGCCTCTATCTCTCTGACTGGCCTGACCTTGGCCGGCAGCAGGCCCAGCCAGGAACTGGCTGGAGTTACGTCTACTAGTTAACCCCCACTGCTGCCAGAAGAAAAAGAAACCACATTCAAACCAGCACAACTTTTGGCAATAGGGCTGATGAGGAATAAATATTCTCAGTATGAGCCAACTGAGCAGTGGCCCACAGTGTCACATTATTGGTAGAGCAGCACCATCCAGAGAGGTGTCCTGCGTTCTGGGAAGAGATTAGCTTGGCCAAGCTTTTCATGCTCAATTAAGTTCTGTGTTAAGTGCTAAATTGCTTTCAGCCTTGAGGTCATATCCTGACAGTTGAGAGAGGAGTTAGTTTGCAGTGTTCTCACCCAATGGATAGAGTATGGTCATGAAGTGAGATGCAGTTTCAACAGTTTTCATGTCAGCATTTTAGATAACCGTATGTGAGCTAATCACCATAGATTGCCTTCTCCGTTCATTAAAATAAGTCAACAACTTCGGAAAACCATGAATCTGTTTTATTTTACGTGACCATGAGCTGACTGATATCTTGGAAATGTCAGGATTTCTGAATTGATTAAAAGGTAGTTTAGGGTGACTATTCGAGAAAGAAAGAAATCTTTATCTTATAGACATCTCTGGCCACTCAGATGAATCCTATGAGGGAAGACGAACAAGTCAGAGAACAGACAGGCAAGACTTAAGCCAAATTTATTGAATATTTTTTTATTCTGATTCACTGAGAAATTGTTCTGTGATCTACTCAGTACAAAGAAAATTAGTTCAGCACAGCTGCTTTCCAAGAACGAACATTGAAATATGGAACTGACTGTAGGAATTATAAAGTCCACAAGAGTTTATTCAGGTTTAGATAAAACCATTCACTCTAGTTTGCCTTGTCAGAGTCTACTCAGTCAGGTCTTTATTATACCTTACCTTCCTATCTGCCTGAAGACATATTCAGAAAAAAAGTTATGCAAGTTTTGGGAGGAAACTTGAAACCATATTTTCTCCCTGTGATCCAACAAGACTGGAATTTGTTACTGGTCTTGCTCCAACCAGTGCAAATCTGGAGCAATTACAACAAAACTGATAGAGATTACCTAGTAGGAAGTGAGATTCTGGGCCTACTGTTTTAAAAATGACAGCAACACTTGTATTACGTGAAGATAGAATGATGCAGTTTAATTTTAATGAAATTATGTGGTCTCTTTTATGTAACAAGAGCAACAGAGCTGTTCCTGAACTGTTGAATAAAAGTTTTCACTTAACTTACAGTGTGTTTTACTGTCATCAAAAAAGCATTTGGGAATAATAGTTTCCAATGAGTCTCTGCTGAAATTTTGGGATCATAAACTTTTATATCTTAATATTTACGATTCTAATAAATTACCACAATATTAAAATGATAGGTACAAACTCTAAGGTCGAAAACTACAATTTGTTGTAAGGCAAAACAATTTTGAATAATAAACCACTATAGAAATCTAAGATCACTTCCTATAATTTAATAAGTAATCCCCTTGGTGATATATCCCGGATATTAAACTAGTTTAGCTCACTTGGACCAGCTGTTTTAAATTGGCACACAACATTCTTCCAAATGATAATACAAAACTAAGCATGAAATGAAAGGATGGCCATTCATGTTCTGATTTTTACCTTTGTTACCTATCAGAAATTGGCTAATTTGGGATCAATTAATTAATCCATTACTGTTGTTAGCAGTGAATGAAAATAATATTTATTAGCTCTGCTATAGCACTGATAGATGCCAGTTGACCAGATGCACGTTTGATCGGATATCTCACAGCTCCAAATCCACCTAAAACAAGCCAAAGAAGTTAATGCTTTTCTACCAAAAACATCCAGCAGCAAACTATCAGTATTTCCATGATAAAGTCAGGATAGCTTTTGCTTTTAAAACTTATTCAAAGGAAACTGTCTGAATCTGAGAGAAAAACCATTTTCAAAAGTCTCTGTCATGTGCAACCAAAAATATTCCAAAAATGTTTTTCACTATATTTCAAAGACACTTATATCAGAGGACAGGACAATTTATCCATTGCATGTTCCATATGAATGTTTGCTGATGCATCAAGTTCAAACTTTTAAGTCCTATGTGTGCTGCATGATGGGAAATGTTCTATAATAACCACTTTAGAAAGATTATAAGCCAAGGTCAAAATCATGCCATATTTAGTCTTGATATCAAAGATATTTAGTGGTCACAATTTGACTTATCACGGCATGAGGAAGTTCCCTGCTCACTCCAAATAAGCTTGTGAACCCTATAATTAATTGGAAAATGGAAAAATGCTGTTCCACTGTGTGGTATAACCCCTTGTTCAAGAATATGGCTTTGAAGCTATGGAAATACAAGCAGCAGCCAACTCAACTGACATAGAATAGAAGTTTCTGGCATCTGTTTCCCAAAGCAGGTGCTGATGCCATTGGGCATTCTCTCCTTCTCTGGTCAAGGAATTACACATTGTGTTGGTCATGCAATAGGTCAGCCTGCAGCCACAACGATGTGGAACCACATCCCACAGAATCTGATGCACTTGAGAGCTGTGTTGGCTTGAGGGCTATAAAAACGACAGTTTTATTTGCACAATTGTTCCATTATGCCTTACTGAAGGGAACAGAGGGAGATTGCTTAACATGCTTCCAATTTGTTTATTTGTTTTTCTTTATTGGATAAAAGTAGTGCTCAGGAAATAACTAATGTAACTGACAGTACTGACTTGAGTGAGGAAGGGTGATGGCAAACAGGGACAGTTCTGTTGGAGAGTGGTGAATGGCAGGTTCTCTACCCACCCAGCAAATCCCTCTTCAAACGAGTGCCCTCCGTGGGTGGGGAAAGATGACCAAAATATTTCCATTTGTGAAAGAATTGTGGTCTAACCTCAGATCAACAGACCTAATCAACACTAATCCAAGCAAGTGCTTAGCCCTGTTGCAAACAAACATAGACTGCTTTACTTTGGAAGCTGAGGAAAGTCAGCTATGAAATACAAAATGCAGGTCTACCCTTGATGTTAATGGAAACAGAAGTTTACTCCCCGAACAGAAAGAGGTTGTGAGGGAGAACATAACAATTCCACAAGAATTGCCACTTGATCCCTTATAGCCAGACCCCTAGTGGTATCAAATATTCCACAGAGGTCAGGAAAGAGCTATGTACAACTGTCAATGCTCAAAAAAAGTTTGTGCTGTCTCACTAGAGCGCAGCTTGTAGAGCAAAGTAAGCCCAAGGAAGTAACGACTCTTTGCCACTCATTGAGGATACGAAATACCTTCTGAATTTTGCAGTTGTTGATATAACTGAGGTTATATCCTGAAACAGCCCTGCCCAATCAGATAAGTGGAACAGCAACAGCATCTCTTACAAATACCATATTTGTGGTTTTCCTCTTTCATTATAGTTGACCAATTCAAAGTAAGACACTGGTGAGAATACTCACCAATTTAAAAGGTGACATCTTTGTATCTGATCCCCAACTTGCATAGATGAGGAATAACCCTATGATGATAACAAAGTTGTGCCTCTTTTCTCAAGGCTCTAAAGCAGCTGAATTTCTCCATTTGTGTAATTTAGAGAATATGACAAAATTCTCTAGAAGTAGCAACCAAGATTTCCTCTGTTTTGTAAAGCACCAAACAGTCTGGGGGGGGCTCAGAAATAATTCCAAAGTATTGTTTCAGTGTGTTTGAATGTGTTTGAATTCAGTGACTATTCTCAGCTATGCACACATGCATAGACAAACAGCTCTTGAAGGAAATCAGAGCATCTGATGGAAAAAGTTTACTTTACTCTGGGTGATCTCAGCTACATTATTTACACACAAAAATGTCTTAGAGGGAACCATAAAAACACATCAAAGTGCAGTGACTTTATGTGCCACTCCCTCTCTCCCAAGCTCTACAACACATTTTGCAGTTTATCTTTTCTTCCTGGTCAGTCCCTTCCTGATCTCGTAATAAAACATAGCACATGAAAACTGAAACTTTTCAGGGAAAAAATGTTGATAAATATTTTCTTTTAGAAACTGATTCTTCTCTGCTTGTTTTTTGGTGGTGGGTTGTTGGGGATTTTTATGTGTGTGTGTGTATTTTTCTTAGAATATTTCATCCTTCTCTCTTCTTGCTCAGTAAGAGATTCCCTCCGGAGATATGTACACATATGAATGCGTGGACAGTATAAAACCCTGTGCTTTGTGGGCCTCATGCTTTAGTAGCATTAAACTAATCTAAACCACCATCTCTGCACTTTATTCCTCTCTTCAGCAGGGAGCAAGGCTGTTCAAAGAACTACCAAGCAGGTGTAGTCCTTCAGAATCCTCTGAGGATGATTTGCATATGGGACATGCCACAGTCAGGAAGCATTGGGTTGAAGTGTATATGTTTAGGCACAAAACTGGAGCAGCGTAGGACAGTTTACTATATTTGCTATGCTTCCCCTGTGCGCTACCACTTGTGCGTAAGAGATCAAGACTTGGGGGACTTGGTTTCCATTCAACAACAGATTTCCTATGCAGACCTGATTAAATTGCCTCACCCCTCCACACATTGGGTTTTTTTCCTCATACCTTTAGGATCTTTAGTGGAAAATAGGTATCTGAAATTCATGACAGGGTAAGAGCCAGATGTTCTGAGAATGAGGATTGCACAAGCAGTACAGCAGAAAGACGTCGGCACATTCTTTGATTTGTTTTCTGGAATACCAGTGGATATCACAAGATCACAGGATATTTCAAGTTGGAGGGGACCCACAAGGATAATTTAGTCCAACTCCCAAGCAAACACCCACCCAGGGATCGAACCCACAACCCTGGAACCATGGGCACCACGCTCCATCCATCTAAGCCTCCCAACATCTAGACCATGTCACTGAGCTCCTCATTGAGTCTTCTCTTAAACACCTCCAGGGATGGTGACCCCACCACTTCCCTGGGTAGACCATTCTGCTCTCTCTGTGAAAAAACTCTTCCTAACATCCAGCCTAAACCTCCCCTGCTGCAGCTTAAGGCCATGTCCTCTTGTTCTGGTGCTGGCAGCCTGAGAGAAGAGATTCACATCCATCTGGCTGCAACCTCCCCTCAGGTAGTTGTAACCAGCAATGAGGTCACCTCTGAGCCTCCTCTTCTCCAGGCTGAACAACCCCAGCTTCCTCAGTCGCTCCCCATAGGGCTTGTTCTCCAGTCCTTTCATCATTCTCGTTGCCCTTCTCTGGACCCTCTCAAGCAGCTCAACATCCTTCTTAAACTGGAGAGCCCAGAACTGGACACAGCACTCAAGATGTGTCTGAGCAGCACCCAGTACAGGGGAAGGAGAACTTCCCCAGTCCGACTGACCACACTGCTCCTGATACAGGCCAGGATGCCATTGGCCCTCTTGGTCACCTGGGCACACTGCTGGCTTGTATTAAGTTTTCTGTATCACACCCCCACAATGGTAAGGCTTCAGTTCCCAGGTGGGACACCTACACTTGGGGTTTGGGATTTAAACCCTGGCTTGGTTCTGATTGTCCACAGGAACTCACACTTGGGAAAAGATGGAAACACAGCTCAGGATGCAGCAAGTCATCTAGCAGCTACAGGAGAGTGTCTGAATATCCTGTTTTAAAAAGCTCTTTACAATTTCTCATACCCACTATCTTCCCTCTCAGATGGAAGGGAGGAAGGAAAAGTAATGGCTTCATTATATAAACCAACTACCTTCTATTAACACATTTCTTTTCTTCCATAACTGATGGAAAATCCACAGTTTGACCTGATTTGGGAATAATAATATACTTTCCTTCCTCTTAAGCATTCTCTCTACCTGTCTCTCTACCTTTGTCTACCTCTGTCTTGGCACTTACTCTGCTTGCCATGTCTCCTCCGAGATGTGCCCACTGAAAGTTAACATTTTGTATTTCAAAGAAATGCAAGACGGTTGCTCTGGCTTGTATCTTCACCATTGCTGACATTTGTATTGGCTGCCATGCTTTCAAATTTCTGAATCACCCTGGAATGTGTTTTGGCTGTTCCCATCAATTTAAGACCTCCCTTTTCCTTATGAGCCCACCTGGAAAATGGCAATAAAACTTACAAGCTTTTGGGGGCTTGTTTTCCAAAGTTCACTGCAGCTCTAGGTGGTTTTAAGAGAGCTTATCACTTTATCAGGCAAGAAGGATTGTTACTATTCTGTATGCCTAAATCTATGTGGTTAAATGAGCAAAACAGCTTGGTTTGTGCAGTATCGAAATAACTCAATAATTTCTGTTGTTTCTAAAATATCTTACACAACCCAACAAAATAATTTAGCAGAAGCCCTGGCTTGGAACAAGAGGTTCAGTTCAAACAGCTGAAAACCACAAGAATCTAAAAAAAAAATAAAAATAAATGCATTCTAAATATTCATCTACAGATGTTGCCTGTGACAATTTTGTTCTTTGCTGTATAAAATTCAGCCTTTTAGTGTTTAGGGTGAATTCCACTTCTAGACCAAAGATGGTTTCTCTAGGTAAAGGATTCGGGCAGCCTAGAGGTAAGGAAGAGTGATCTGATCTCTACTAAGAAGGTAAATAAAGAAAATTCTTAATTAGCGGCATGATATGTACTTTAACAAAAACCCAACATAATTTCTGGGAGGTGAGGAATATTATGAGCAAAATTCCTGGAAAGTGAAATGTAAACTTTGAATGAAACCTAGGTGTTCTTTTAGAAGTGTTTATTAGGTGACTAAACCCCCATGATTTCATGATCATGAAAGAGCAAATTTTGACTAAAAGCCCAATCTCATTTAGCGGAAACTAGAAATATAATGTGAAAACATCAGATTTAGTTAGTCCTAGGAATGAGAAATTATGAACAAAAAAAAATAATTAATATGAGAATCTGAAAGTATGGGAAAATAATTGTCTTTATGAAAAAACGGAAAAAATTAAAATTTTATTACAGAGAAAAATATGCTGAATGTGATATAATATCATTAGATAGGGGTGTTAATATTGCTAATAATCATAGAGAAGAATAGTAAATGTTCAGTAATATTGCCTTGTAGAAAACAACTTCTTTTAATCACTTCACATGTGGATGATAAAGATTTTTCCAGTCACACAGAATCACAAAATCACAGAATATTATGAGTTGGAAGGGACCCACAAGGATCATCTAGTCCAACTCACCATCTAACACCGCAGTCCTTCAGTTAAGCAAAATTTGTTAAATGTTTTTAAATCAGTAGGCCCAGTAACTTGAACCCAAAAGTCCTCAGTAGTTTCCCAAGGAGTCAGTTGAATCAATAACGTTGTTTTTGAATAAATGTTGAAACACTGGAGAAATTCCAGAAGACTAGAAAAGTGCAAATGTCAAGCCAATATCCAAAAAAGTTGAATTAGGCAGGTTACTGGACATCAATCCCAGTCAAACAGTAAAAAGGCTGATAAAGCAATAAATTCATATTATTAAGATGGGCTGAGGGTTCTCTAAATTAAGGAGATATGATTCACTACCTTTAGTCTCAACTTTCAAGAATTGCACGAAGTGTGACCACATTTAATGTAAAATACTCCTAAAATAGTGACAGAAGACCGTTGTGAATGACAAACATAAAAACCTGATGGGGAACTTATAATGATACATGGAATTAGCTGACTTGTGCAGCCAGGTGAGATAATTTTACCTAACCAGTTTAACGCAGCCAAATTTCTGCAGCTGTTCTAAGATGGATCTTCAGAGACAAGCAGCAGAGCAGAACTTCCTGACAGAGTTCTGAAAATACAGGAACATTTTGTTGGATAAACTAAAAAACAACTACAAGCAGGGCGATGATTTTACCTCCGTAAGTAATATTGATGAGATTGGTACTGGAATATTGCATACACATCTGGCGTCCATATTTGCAAAGAAAATGAAAAAAAAGAGAAAAGAAAAAAAAAGAAAGAAAAATTGGAAAGGAGGCAGAAAGGACCTTAAAAATCACTTCAGGATGGAGAAAATGCCTTACAGTGGGGCACTGGAAATACTCAATCTGTTTAGATTATAGAAGATTTAAGGGTGCCTTGATTATGTATGCATGTACGTTCATTAGGAAAAACACTGAACGCTTAAAGGACTTTTAAACCAAAGCAAAAAGGGCCGAAAGAAAATCAATTGGTACAGGCTAAAACCAGACAAGTTCAGTTTGGAAATAAGGCACATTTTTCAGCAGTGAGGGAGGTTAGTCAGAAAAAGCAGCTACAAGGGAAAGTAGTGAATTCTCCTTTCTTTTCATACTAGTATTGGCTGCAATTCAGAAAGATGTGCTTTAGCCAAACAAAAGTTATTACTCAGCCAGAGATTTTTGCTCAATTGAATATATTAAATTGCCCAATTATTCTTTCTGCACTTAAATGCTTGATGTAGGATACAAGTCATTTAACTTTAGTTGTCTTCGGTGTAGATATCTGAACCTCAGGTAGCCTGTCCAGGATTGCTTTAGAGTCAATAGACCCTTGGGGGGCTGGATTCTTCTCACCCACTTTAAAAACCTGCATCAGGGTGAGATTAATCCTAAGAGGTTCCTCTTTCTCTCTGCTACAAAGGAGATGTTATAAAGGGAACAAAACGAGGCTATAAAGGGAATTTGAATAACTAGCTCTGATGTAGAGATTTCCACTGAAAAAGCATGTGTTTAGGCAGATGAATCCCAGCTAAATTTTGTGTCTGAGTGTCAACAAGGCATCTTGACAATGATTTCTTTCATGATACATCCAGTTCAAAAGGAAGGACAGTTGGATTTGTGTTAGTATTAGATGAGGTAGAGTTTAAGATATTTCTTCTGTGCCTAAGGTGTAACACTTTACATACATTTATTTAGATTTTTTTCTTCCATTGGTTTCAGGATCAAGAGTCTCTTAAAACCTAATAGCAAAAAATTATGTTTTCTCTACATTTCAAAAATAGATTTTCAAAAGGAAACCAAAGGAGTTGAACATCTTAATTTGCTAAGGGTCCAACTTCTCATCCCAACCCACTAATCCAACCCAGCAGGAGGACACCGAGACAAATGATATCCAGTGTGAAATAACAGCTTGCTGCGCTTCTGAATTTTGGGATGTCTTCCTGTTTGTGTTAAAGTCCACGTTAAAACAAGGCAGAGCAAACATTCCCAACAATAGAAAAAAAAACTAGGGAAGGAAATAATCCACAGCTCTTCATGGACAGCAAACCTCAGTCACCAGGAGCGGGCACATGAAGACATAAAGTTAAAGGACTTGTGAAGATTGAGGGGGTTTGTGCTTGGAAATAAGGAAAATCTCCCACACCAGAGCCCTGGTCAACATTTTTCGCAAACATCATGGCTTGAAGTCAAGGGAAGATTTGCCTCAGGAAGGACTAGAGGGTTGGATTCAATGTACTGTTCATTATGGCTCTCTTCCTTTTCTTTATGAGCCGCCTGGGAATATATCTCCCTGTTTCAACTGACATGAGCTATTTTGTTTCAGTATTTTATTTTATTTTTTTTTACTGTTCTAGCCTGTGTGCTTTATTGATGTTGATTATAATTTGGTTGCTCACCAACTTAAATTGAAAGGAAAAGCTGCAATCCAAACTCATTCCTGCAGTGATTTAAGAACAGTGATTTAAGAACAGCTAGCATGTACCAAACTTTTTGGACCAAACTTTCTCATTAAATAGTTATTACTCAAATTTTTAGTTTTTGCTAAGAAACCATTTAACACCAAAGCATATTTCACTTATATATTTTAAAGTGGATAACACTTATTCTAGGTAGGATAATTACTTAAATGAGAACATTATACAAGCAATGAAGATTATCAAGAACTTAAAAGAGGCTCTTGTAGAGCATCTAAAAAGAGTAGGACTCAGCATGGAGATTTTACATTAGCCATGTGCAATAATTGATTTATATGTATATATATATATATATAACTTGGAGCATCTATTTAGCTTCACTGAAAATAATGAAAATATTCCTGCATTTAAAACAATAATAGAAAACTTTTCTGCCTGTAAATCACTTCATTTGTGGTACTCTTCATTATGATACAGTCGGGGAAACAAATCTCAGCATGTCTTTTTTTAGATCATATTTTTAAGATTGCTCAGACTGCAATTGTAAAATAAATGAAGACTTGGAAATGTATTGGTTACCTATTTAATTAATGAGCTAACACACACTTTACCATCTCCTGAGGTTCAAAACATATGTGCTGACATTTCTATTACTTATAGAGATCAGGAAAGGTAAAAGATATTACTCTAAGCTCATAATTCAGGTCTTACTTACCAGATACAATTTTTCATATACTCTTTTTCTCCCTGAAAGAAACATGTAGCAGAGAATGGACCAAGCATTAGCTAAATCAGGATATTATAGAGGATGGCCTTACAGTACAAGATTAAACATGACCTAAGATTCTATATAGAACGGACGTGAACTGTAGACTACCCATAGTCAAGGAAAAAATTTTCATCTGAAATGGCTGTTTTTACAGAATTGTCAAGAATGGGACATCTCAGGAGGTTTCTCCTAAGTGTGTGACACTCCCTGGTGAATCACGATCAGACTTAAGAACACTTTTCTTTTCTAAAACCCAGTTCCAACGTAAAAATACTGTTGTGGTGGTGCCCCAGAGAAAACCCAAGTTCTGAAATGCGACTGTTCATATGTTTATATTTTTAACACACCTTTGTTCTGTGTCAGCTACCATTCCAACAGACAGGAGCTGAGCCAAGTGCAAAGCAAGTGTATAAAAGTGAGGAATAAAACCCAACAGGCACTTCGGATGTAGATAACTTGTGTCAGATGTAAGAATGTTACTGTGCCATCTATCCTCTGGTCCAGAAATCAGGCCCTGCACCATTCTCCCAACAGCAAAGGTTTAGTTTTTGTGTACAAGAATACTGCACTACGGAAATCCTGCCCTCTGCTCTTAGGAGGATGTGGGAAATCCCAATATCTCTAGAGAAGGTGAAGGACCACAGAACCTTGCCTTGAATTTGTCTTGAATTTGTTGCTTTCTACTCTCAAATTTTGGCATATAAAGCATCCTGTACCAAGGAATTCCACTGCTTAACTGTATCCCAAGTGAACGAGCTTCCTATTTGTGTTTATGCCTCCCTTTCATCTCCTGATAAATAACGGTGCCTTATGGCCTCCTCAGCATCGCTCTAGCCTGCATCAACCTTTTCTATGTCCCCCACCCCCCTCCAACAATCATTGCTTGACCAGACCTGGGAGTCTCCATTTCTTCAGCCTTCTCAAAGAAGTTATTCCATTCCCCTCCCTTTGCCTGAACCTTTTTCAGCGCATAACTCTGCATAACTTTTCCAGGTTTTGTGAGTTCAAACAGTAGCACATCATGAACTCTTTTTAAAATTCTCCATTGCATCCCTGCTTTGTACCAATTATCTTCTGTTTTTCTGCAATTACAGTAATGTGAACCTATTGTGCCCACACACCGCAGCCCTTGGAGCAAAGCCGGGCTTAGTACTTGCCCCATGGATTCGGCACGAACTGATTCACTGACCTCTCGTGATCCACACAGAGTTTTTCTATCACACTCTTCCCACTCGAAGCTCACAGCTGTGGCTGCCCTGCCACATCCCTGTCAGCAGCTAAGGATATTCTCACAGTCCTTTGCTTTCCTCTCGTGCCCTTTCTCACCTCAGCCCAGGATAGCCTGAGCTACCCTACCACAAGGGCTAGATCTCCTCCTGCCCCCAAGTGGCCTAATTTTAGGTCTGAAACTTCCGTTATTCTTTAAGAGGAAATACCTTTCCAGCTTGCCTTAGATAGGAAGAGCTGCCTGCTTTACCATCTGCCGTATTTACTATTTTCTGCACAGTGACAAAATTGGGGACAGAGGGACACAGTGCGAGGACAAATAATGGGGCGAATATCACTTGAAAAGCTGGACCTTGTGGATAGGCAGAGACAGTGGGTGCTCGACTCATTCACTGCATCCTTGGACTACCTAAAAAATTAACCACAGAAGAAGACATCTAATTTCTCAGCTCCAGAGTGGATCTGGGAGGTGACCCAACACACAATACAGACAGCCTGGGGAGCAGGACTGTGGCACGAAGCAATTAAAAGGCTTCTGCAAAGAGGAACAGAATAGTCTGTTCTCCAAATCCCCTGACAACAGGAAGAAAAACAGCATGTTTAAATTACAGGAAGGGACAATTAGGTTAGACAGTGGAAAGAACTTTCTGACGGTGAGAGGAGTTAAGCCCTGGAATAGCTCGCCTGGCAACTGGTGCAGTTTTTCTTGCTNCCCAACAATAGAAAAAAAAACTAGGGAAGGAAATAATCCACAGCTCTTCATGGACAGCAAACCTCAGTCACCAGGAGCGGGCACATGAAGACATAAAGTTAAAGGACTTGTGAAGATTGAGGGGGTTTGTGCTTGGAAATAAGGAAAATCTCCCACACCAGAGCCCTGGTCAACATTTTTCGCAAACATCATGGCTTGAAGTCAAGGGAAGATTTGCCTCAGGAAGGACTAGAGGGTTGGATTCAATGTACTGTTCATTATGGCTCTCTTCCTTTTCTTTATGAGCCGCCTGGGAATATATCTCCCTGTTTCAACTGACATGAGCTATTTTGTTTCAGTATTTTATTTTATTTTTTTTTACTGTTCTAGCCTGTGTGCTTTATTGATGTTGATTATAATTTGGTTGCTCACCAACTTAAATTGAAAGGAAAAGCTGCAATCCAAACTCATTCCTGCAGTGATTTAAGAACAGTGATTTAAGAACAGCTAGCATGTACCAAACTTTTTGGACCAAACTTTCTCATTAAATAGTTATTACTCAAATTTTTAGTTTTTGCTAAGAAACCATTTAACACCAAAGCATATTTCACTTATATATTTTAAAGTGGATAACACTTATTCTAGGTAGGATAATTACTTAAATGAGAACATTATACAAGCAATGAAGATTATCAAGAACTTAAAAGAGGCTCTTGTAGAGCATCTAAAAAGAGTAGGACTCAGCATGGANCGTAAAAATACTGTTGTGGTGGTGCCCCAGAGAAAACCCAAGTTCTGAAATGCGACTGTTCATATGTTTATATTTTTAATACACCTTTGTTCTGTGTCAGCTACCATTCCAACAGACAGGAGCTGAGCCAAGTGCAAAGCAAGAGTATAAAGGTGAGGAATAAAACCCAACAGGCACTTCGGATGTGGATAACTTGTGTCAGATGTAAGAATGTTACTGTGCCATCTATCCTCTGGTCCAGAAATCAGGCCCTGCACCATTCTCCCAACAGCAAAGGTTTAGTTTTTGTGTACAAGAATACTGCACTACGGAAATCCTGCCCTCTGCTCTTAGGAGGATGTGGGAAATCCCAATATCTCTAGAGAAGGTGAAGGACCACAGAACCTTGCCTTGAATTTGTCTTGAATTTGTTGCTTTCTACTCTCAAATTTTGGCATATAAAGCATCCTGTACCAAGGAATTCCACTGCTTAACTGTATCCCAAGTGAACGAGCTTCCTATTTGTGTTTATGCCTCCCTTTCATCTCCTGATAAATAACGGTGCCTTATGGCCTCCTCAGCATCGCTCTAGCCTGCATCAACCTTTTCTATGTCCCCCACCCCCCTCCAACAATCATTGCTTGACCAGACCTGGGAGTCTCCATTTCTTCAGCCTTCTCAAAGAAGTTATTCCATTCCCCTCCCTTTGCCTGAACCTTTTTCAGCGCGTAACTCTGCATAACTTTTCCAGGTTTTGTGAGTTCAAACAGTAGCACATCATGAACTCTTTTTAAAATTCTCCATTGCATCCCTGCTTTGTACCAATTATCTTCTGTTTTTCTGCAATTACAGTAATGTGAACCTATTGTGCCCACACACAGCAGCCCTTGGAGCAAAGCCGGGCTTAGTACTTGCCCCATGGATTCGGCACGAACTGATTCACTGACCTCTCGTGATCCACACAGAGTTTTTCTATCACACTCTTCCCACTCGAAGCTCACAGCTGTGGCTGCCCTGCCACATCCCTGTCAGCAGCTAAGGATATTCTCACAGTCCTTTGCTTTCCTCTCGTGCCCTTTCTCACCTCAGCCCAGGATAGCCTGAGCTACCCTGCCACAAGGGCTAGATCTCCTCCTGCCCCCAAGTGGCCTAATTTTAGGACTGAAACTTCTGTTATTCTTTAAGAGGAAATACCTTTCCAGCTTGCCTTAGATAGGAAGAGCTGCCTGCTTTACCATCTGCCGTATTTACTATTTTCTGCACAGTGACAAAATTGGGGACAGAAGGACACAGTGCAAGGGCAAGTAATGGGGCGAATATCACTTGAAAAGCTGGACCTTGTGGATAGGCAGAGACAGTGGGTGCTTGACTCATTCACTGCATCAGTCCTCGGACTACCTAAAAAATGAACCACAGAAGAAGACATCTAATTTCTCAGCTCCAGAGTGGATCTGGGAGGTGACCCAACACACAATACAGACAGCCTGGGGAGCAGGACTGTGGCACGAAGCAATTAAAAGGCTTCTGCAAAGAGGAACAGAATAGTCTGTTCTCCAAATCCCCTGACAACAGGAAGAAAAACAGCATGTTTAAATTACAGGAAGGGACAATTAGGTTAGACAGTGGAAAGAACTTTCTGACGGTGAGAGGAGTTAAGCCCTGGAATAGCTCGCCTGGCAACTGGTGCAGTTTTTCTTGCTGACAGGTTGTAAGAGCAGGTTAGACAAACATGCCAGAAATGGTTTTGGTCTACTTGATCTTTTCTTGGGTCAAATAGGGAGATAAGATCACTTATTCTATTCTTCCCATACTCACCTGCTAGAATATTATCTTTTTTTCATCCCAGGTTGCTAAAGATAAAAACGGATTCTTTTTCCATGTTTTTCCACTACTGCAAAGAGAAGCTGGTTATATATGTCTAAAAATTCTGACTGACATAAAACTGTATTCTGTGCTTGTAAAAGTGAAAAATCCCACAGTTAAATCAAAGGATCTCCGTCCAGTTCTGCTAGTTTTGCTTTGTGTGCTGAAACTAAGTATGACACATTTCATTTAATAATGCAATATTTACTCAGTAAATATATTTATCCCTTTCTTTGCAAGTCTTTGCCTTTTATCTGTTGATTCTTTCACAAGCTGAGAAGTAAAATGAGTGTTAGGGTAGAAAGCCTCTTTTCAGTAGTTGCAAATGAAAACCACCTCAGAGTACCTCTGGCCAGAGTTCATATTCGTTTGGCTTTGATTACAAAATTACAGATATCTGCTTAAAGTATTATAGCCACATACAGGCCCAGGAGGGATTATATTCCCAGTTTTGAGATTAATGCATTGTACAGCCCCTGGTCATGAAACTTAAAAACATTC
Source organism: Pitta sordida (assembly GCA_013390025.1). Taxonomy (NCBI): domain Eukaryota; kingdom Metazoa; phylum Chordata; class Aves; order Passeriformes; family Pittidae; genus Pitta; species Pitta sordida. The sequence continues at coordinate 59,706 of WEKX01015469.1, forward strand.
TAAATAGTGGCCACTGGCCGTTTTATGTGACAGCCTAAATAATTAAAAAGGCCTGTTTCAATCCCGTATCCATTGAGTACTTTTCATAATGTTTTGCCCCAAATAAATGGTCTATGGACAGAAATGTAGCACTAAAATGAGAATTTATTCTGTATCAGCTATGTATCTGCAATCTGCTTTATGATTCTACAAGGAGTATAAAAGAAATAAGCTACAGCTATCCAATAGAAGTTTCCCCCATTCAGAGGTTATTGCTGAACCTTATTCCTTCGGATCCTGTCCAAAGAAATCCCCGCTCAATATTTCCTCAATTCTTTTTTGACTGTTTATAACCTGTGTGGGAATCCTTTGACTTCTGGTCGGGAATCACCGATGTTACAGCGCCTGAATTCACAGGCTTCATTTCTGGCTTTGAGAAAAGCCATGTGTTCAAGATCGATTAAGCATCTGTCTGTCTCTATAGACACCTACTGCACCATGGCTGTTCCCAGAATTGTTTCTCCAATGTCGCCTTCTCTATAAATACCCAGGTCTTTGCAGTCAATATGTTTAAGCCGTGAGCATGCTCTACACACCATGAGCCGCTTGGAAATCGTGCTCAGGCTACAGCTAAAGTTTTCACAGTTTATTTTCAAGCTTTGCTAGGAAACTCTGTCTCTCTAGTCAAGTGTAATCTCCTCCAAAGCATCTCTAATATTTGCTACCAAAAGGTGAATTGGTTTGAATAAGTGAGATGGTTATGGAATATCCACCTGCCAGAACAGGACACCCATCGGAGATGTCGTGATGCAAACCTCCTTCTCAGACCCAGGATGTGTAGATCTAGTCTGAAATTCTAAACTGTCAGCTGGTTGCTTTTTCTGCGGTTTCAGTTTTCCAAACAGGGCAGTGAAATCATATGTTAAACATCTGTCTGAGCTTAACAAACAAAATAAGGTGAAAGCTGATGGGGAAGATAGATAGCTACGGGGCAGTTGCATTTCTAAAAAGCTGTTTCTGTGTGTCTCTGCCTAAGTCAGCTGCTTCTGCACTAAAAATCGATCCTCTTGCTGTTAATGGAAGGTCTCTTTGATCAGGTGCCTCAGCCATGTGTCCTTCTGCAGTACTGAGAATCACCTCAGGAAGCAGTGCTTTCCTTGCTCAAAGAAATGTGAAAATAAAATTTGTCAGTGTTATAAAGATTATAAGTAAAGTAAAAATATTTATTACAATCTATGAAACACTATTATGAGGAACTGAGCTATTCTTTTTTGTAAGGGTTGATTTTCTGGGGAAATTTGCTGAGACAACAGAAAACACAAAGTAACTCTCCGCTGACATCCTCTGTTGGTCTTAATGTAATGGCAAATGGGTTGTTAATAGCTCAGATGTGTAAAGCACTCTAGGTTTAAAAAAAAAACTACATTTACTTCTTTTTTTATATATTACAAAATAGTTCATGTGGAAATTGTATTAAAAATAAACACCCTCAAGATGTAATACTAGGGTGGTGGGGACTGTCCTTTTTTGAAGCAGTACATAATAACATTTATGAACTTTGAATTTCCCAATTTTTTTCTCCCCTCAAAGTTTTTTTGCAAAGGCAGGAAAACGGTGTTTTCTAATTCAGAGAGGATGTGATGTGACATTGCCAATGTCTTGACTTTGTTTTTCTTTCCTTCCTCTTTAGGCTTTTTAGACCTAGATACATAGAAGATAACAGTCCAATGGTTTATCTATAGTCCAGAGACTTGAAAACAATGAGACAAGGTGAGTGAAACTTCCTGCTGATGACAATGTACCGTAAAGTGAAACAAACAAAAAAAAAAAGAAGGGAAGGTGACACCAAAAAAAAAATTACAGTCATATTTGAATCATCTGTGTGATTGCCTTTCATATATAAAATTTTTCTAAAGATTTGTGTGACTAAAAAAGCAAAGGATATCCTGAAGAATACCGAGGAATTTCCACTTATTGTAGTTCACGTGGATACCAGCTCCACACAAATGAGGAGAGATGTGCAGGCTAGAAGGTGAGTTTTGGATACCTAGGGGGAAAAAAAGCAAGCTAGACTGGACATTGTCATGTTGTACAACTCATTGGGGCCAAAGGAAAGGTAACAAAGAAGTTACACATCAGGTGTGAGTGGGATGTAGGGAAAATGAGCTGTGGGCAGGGGCTCTCATTCCTGACTTCAAAACTCACTAGACTTTTCAGGAGGCCTTTGAGAGAGAAAGATTAGGAAGACTCTGAAGAGGAACCTTAATTTGAGCACATAAAAATACATACATTGTTCCTATATGAAGCAGTGGAAGAGTCTAAGATTAAGAGTCAACGAGTAAGGTTAAAAGTAATGCACATCTGCAGTTAACACTGTAGGAATGCTATAGCTGGTTATAAAATGGAATTATACAATTTCATAAAACTCAAAAATTGAGGAAGACACTTTGCCAGATCAGTATGAAAAATAAAATCTCATGGTGAGACAGTTGGCTGAGCTGTAGGATAGCATAAGTTACCAGAGCAAAGAACAGATTTTGCCTGGCACTTGCAGATCATTGAGAGTGGAAAGGAAAATAAGCCATTATATTTTGTACAGCTACTGAAGGCATTCTATAAGTTAATGCAGTGGGGTCAGCAACTCCAGAAGAAGATACTCTGCCTGTGCAATATATATTTGTTGTATTCTTCTCTGGAACGCCAAGGAGAAAGAATACGTGAGGTGACAAACTGAGCTGACACGTTAAAACAGCAACGGTTTATGTAGAGGAAAACACAGCGGTCCTGAAGGAAGGTAATTCAGAAGAAGAACCACAGTGGATGAGGTCTATTCTAATCTGAACAGCAAAATATATCAACATTAAGTATCATTATTTACTTATAGCACTCTTGGTTACTATCATCTCATAATCCCGGGAAAAGACATTCAACATCTTCAAAGCCAGTACTCTAAGTCAGTACACCCTGTTCTTACACCCTAGTTAAGGGAATCCTCAATCATTATTTGCCTGATATTTTGAGCTCCAGTCACCAACCAGACAGCTGGACATTACCACCTTGAAGCTCAAGTCTAACCACACTCTTTGTATTACAGTAGATTCTATCACAAAATTGCCTGTGTGAACCACCTGGGAAGCCCTTGCACATGGAGACTGGAATCGAGAACAGAACGACTGGCAAAGCAGGGCAGTGAAGCAGTCCCACTAGTGGACAAAGGATAATAAAAGACTGTATTTCCCTTTTGCTTTTACTGACAACCTACTTTAATTCCCCTTTCCTTGTGCGTCGGCTGTTTCACCACACACCTTTCCGCCGCGCAGCAGAGTAAATAAAAACTGGTCGTACGGGTTGGCGTCGATAAAATCAAGCTCGCAAGCAGATATTTCAAACCCTTTATTAGCAAGGCCGTAAACTGCATATGCTGTTTGATTAGGATATGATGAAAAGAATTTATTAGCAGATGTGTATCCAGCCACACTGTTTTACTGGCAGCTTTATGAGATTCTCTCCTGGGCTGACAGGTGCGACTTGCCAGCTGCCTTGTACAGTAAACAGGGGCCGGAGCATGCCATGTGCAATGATTTAATCAGTTACCATCAACTGCTGGAAAATAAACAAGGTTCTGTGCGTTTCTTTCAGGCCCATGTATATTAATTGAAACCAAATATTACAAATGACACTGAAAGAGAGTATCGCTGATCAGAGGAGACTTAAATTTAATAGGACACAGCCATGTAATACATAAATATAATAAAACACAGTCATGTAATACATAAATATTTGGTTAAAAGATAGCAGAATTTTGTTAAACTTGGCAATGGGAAGGCTTTTGAAGTCTCATTTGTCAGTTTCCATTCGTGGGACAGTCAAATCTAGTCATTTGGGTCACAGCTGGCAAAAGAAAGATGATCCTCTTGGTTTATTGTTCTGATACAAAATTGTCATTACAAATTGAAAACACAGAGCAAATAAAAGAGGGCAAATGGGGAACTTGTGTGGTTACATATTTTTAACTGTTGCGTCTGGCTGTACTTTGCTTAATAGGGGTTGCAGAATTCAAGATGTCTATATCCTGGGTCTCATTACTATTGTTTAAAATTTTCTATACCACTAGTTTACAATTAAAATGTTCTTTCTCTACTCAGTTCTCATAGCCCACGTTTTCAGTGCTCTAAATATATGTAACCTGAACTAATATTTTTAAGAATCTGACAGATGCCTTGAAACATTTTTATTTCAAATATTTATACATTTAAAAAAAAAAAAAAAAGATACAGAAGACTTTTTTCTTCAGCCAAATGAGAATGTTCATACAATTTAAAGAAAAAGTAAATTTGCTAAACTAATGTAAAAACATTTCACAGAAGAAGCTTCAACTTTATTTTCCGCAGGTTTGTGACAAAAAATGTCGTGATTACACAAGCAAGGACAGGTTAAGAAGAGCTGTAATGTGGATAGAACACTTGTCAAACTGATTGGTCTGTTAAAAATTATGAAAATTGTATTTTTAAAGAAGTAGGTTTGTCTTTGAAGTATCAATACTTTCAAATTTTTCTCTCAGCTTAAGTACATATTCAGCTTTGAGTAGATTTTCTGTGGTGGTATAGAGCAGAAGACTTCATTCTCTATCTGGCTTTCTGACTATAACAATTTCTCTGAAGGAGATTATTTTTGTCCTTTTGCTGTTAAAGTTGTTTGAAACGACAGGCTGCACTGCACCTCTTGGGTGAAAACTTCTGTCTGGACTGGGTTTCCAACCCACAGAGATGTATGTCTCTTCTGAGGCATGTTCACTACTTGAATGAGAAACCAACTTGTGACTTCATGAATCTGGGTTTGCTTCTCTAAGGACCAGTGAGGTGTAAAGATAATACATTCATGAGAGAAAAAAAAATTGTATTCATCAATTCTATTAGATATAAGAAAAAAATGCTGTTGATAACCAAAGAGGAACATTTTGAACGTTTGCACCAGAATTTTGGTTTGGATTCAGAATAGAAGGAGAGGCAGCTGAGAGCCTCAAAAGATAACATGGAAATGATGCAGTTGTGAAGGGATATCTCTGTGGATTGCAAGCAATGTAAGGAGATTAGCAGCAAACAGAAGAGCCAGGGATGTGGAATGAGTAGAAACTTGCTGGAAATAAATACAGCCTGGAAGTGGTAATTTTGGAAGGAAGCTAAAAAAAGGTAACTTTAGAACTAAGGAAAAAATATATTTGAAACAGTGCTACATTGGCAGGGAGGAAGACTGAAACCTGACTACTGTTTAGAAGGGTCTTGTAGTTGTGTAACAAGGACTGTATAACAGAGTTTTCTAGGCCAGGACTCACTCCAGGATGTCTTTTTCAGCTCTACATATTGCTGTGACTGGAGTGAGGTGCTAAAAGCACAGTTTAGACAACACTAGTTTAAATTATTTGAGAGAGTTAAGTTTCTAGCAGTAACTACCACAGTATTCAAATCCATGATAATAACTCCAGGACACATTAGGCAGAAATATAGTATTTCATAATGCATTATGATGCACTTATTTGCTTTCATTCACTCTTTTACTCTTCATGCTCCTTGGTTTATTTTTTTGCTGAAGCACAGACTGCATCCCAGCCTTTTCAGGACTTTTCAAAGAAAAGTGTAATGAACTGCATGCGTTGTGCAACTGATTAGAAAATAGCACCTAATACACACCCACACCATTGATCAGTTTTTGGGATGCCTCAGAGAATTTGTCTTGAGCAGCTACTAGGCAGTAGCTCAGTCTAGACTAGCTCATCTGTACATTTCAAGTGTAAGGTTGGCCTTAAGGCATCTATGCACAGAAATACTTCTTGCACTCTTTCTACAGGGAAGATTAATCTTCTCCCAAGCAACAACACAGCCCCTCCATCAGCTCAGAGTCTAGGCCATATAAGAATTGGCTTCCCCTCAGAGCCTGCACCTATACTAGTAAAATAAATGACACTGTGGCCTGGAAGCTAATTTAACATGATATGGTTATCTCTCTTCACCTTCACAATAAGGTGGCCACATTCGGACTCAACATTGGGAGTATCTTTATCCCATACATTATCTCCAACCGACACCTGGGAATAATCAGGGAGAGTGCCAGTTATCTTGAGTCAAAATCAGGCAAGGCACCATTTAACATTACAGATAATGGAGTTTTAGTGTCTGTTCCTGTGCCCTGTTTAACTTGCTGGTAAAAACGAAACCTTAGGATACAGCTAAAAAGTCTGCAGTCTGGATCCACAACCACAACAGACTTCAGGATGTTATAAACCCATCATAGGATACATTTATATTGCGTGTCAAGCTCAGGTCAGCATTCTGGATCTGAACTCTAACTTACCGACAGTGCAAAAATTTACAGCCCTGATACAAGACTGCAGTTGCCTACGCTGGCAGGTTTTTAAGTCTTTGGGCCTCTTAAGGTCCAAGGTGAGCGAGCATAAGATGTTCAGGTCTGTTTTGGAGGCTGAAATGAAAAAGGGCAGGTTGAGAAAGTACCTCTAACCTTCCCTCAGCATCTGGGCACCAGTCAGTGCTTGCAGAAACGGCCTCTCAAGGCACCAAAGAGCACGAGGACAGCCTCCTCTTAGCTGGAGGGAGGACTGTTCATCATTGCCTGCTAACTAGGCCTCCCACAGTAGCAACGAGGATGTAGGTCTAAGCGTATGTTGTAAGTAGTGCAGAGTGAGAATATAATTTTCTACTGAGTTTTCTGACTTTGTTTGATTTGTCTCCAACATATCACGTGTGTCATCTGCTGCACCGATTGTCACTCAATTTCCCAAGCAATCTTGATCTTCCTCTCTGCCCAAAAGTAAATTCTGACATCCATGCCCTATCCCTAATTAGCCGAGGCACTGTATGACTGTCATATCAGAAATATTCTGTTTTGGTTTCACTACCAAAGTTTATCTCCCCTGCCCCAACTCTAAAGTTCTCCAGTAGGCAGCCAAAAGCAGGTGTCTGTCATGCATGCCTTAACCTTCCCTCCAGTGGCTTTGGGACTTTCAAAAACACACATGCTCTTCAGTTTCCATATGTGCAGAACCTGAGAAGTCACAAAACCTACGTAAATGACTGTCAAACTACTCTGCTCAAACATCTGGAGTGTGCATTATCATCCATTTGTAATAATTGATTGGTTTGAGCTAAGCATAATCACTACACCTACACAGTGCAGTGACCAGTCATGGTCAGCATTTCACAGTATCACAGTATAGATAAGGCTGGAAAGGACCTCAAAGATCATCTAGTCCAGCCTATAATCCAACTAACCCAACATCTACATCTAGATCATATCACTCAACACCTCATCCAGCCTACCCTTAAACACCTCCAGGGTTGGCGACTCAACCACCTCTGTGGGCAACCCATTCCAAATTCGGATCACTCTTTCAGTAAAGAATTTTCTGAAAGAAATTTCTGAGATATCTCTGTTTCCTGGGTTCTTGACACCTGCATAGAAAGGACAACTTTGTTCTGCTCAATGCATCTCTGCCTTCTGGTCGTCTTGCTGCTTTTACAGATCAAGGTACCTCTGGGGAAAATAAATGCCACAACAAATACACCCTTCTTTGTCGTTCTGGGGCCTAATGATCCTCTAAATAGAACTAGTTTCATTTTTGTTCCTCAAACACACAGAAGCACCAGGCAACATTTCACCTTAAGCACGGATCCCCACCAAAACAAATTCCTAATGTTATTCATATGGTATTTTTATATGGAGAGAAGTGATCCTCTGGAATCCTGCCAAGGTTGTTGCACAAGCAGGTGAGGGCCTAGAAATAGATGCTAATCTCAGAGATGACTAGTGCTTCCAACTCGAGGGTCTGTGTTTAAATTGCTTACTACTGATTATATACACCTCTGAATATATTTTTCTTGGAAAAATGAATTTAAGCACCTTAAATCTGGGCTTGCAGTCGAACTCCAGGATTGCAGCAGGGCACCCCAGCTACAAATACAAGTTTTTTGAAAAGAAGCGATGGGATTCAGTGCTGGAACAAATTTTCAATATCCAGAATTAAACTTGCCTGGTTTTGCAAAGTTGGCAGATCTCACAGTGAAATCATAAAATCTTTTCCACTCTTGACATCTGCAAGATAACTATGGAGTAGCAAAAATGAACATAACTTGAGAAAATATTTTCTGAAAATGTCTTAAATAAAATGTTGCCACTTTGCAGATAACACTCTAATTTTTAAACACACTCTTTGTGTAAGAGGTCAGTACTTCTGACCTGTCTTTGTTAAGTCACCCTAGATATGGCAGTTTATGATACTGGTGTAGTTCAATAGCATATATTCACATATCACAGAATCACAGAATCACAGAATCAGTAAGGTTGGAAAAGACCATAGAGATCATCAAGTCCAACCTATCACCTGTTACCTAATCTAATCTAGTCAAACCTGTTACCTAACCCATATCCATTCTCAGACCCACCTATAGGATCACATCAAGACCACTGAACGACGTGTGAAGACAAAACACACTGCTTGCCACGTCCTAAGCCTTTCAAACACTTCTACATGTCATTAAATTCATGCACATGGCCACAGAAGATCCTTGTGACCACGAAAACTTGGTGGGAACTCAGTTGAGTGGTAACAGCTGGAGAGTGAGGAGATTCAGTGAAACTGCACGTGCATGAGATGTCCTTGGTGCACGTCACTCTTTGAAGGGCAGGGGAAAGAGTTTGGATTCAAACCTAGTCACACTACTGCTAAAGGCTGTATGCCTGCTTGGAAGAATAGTTCACGTCCAAAATATTTCTCCTGGCAAGAAAGAGTTTGGCCCTACACTGAAGGGCAACCTGGGAATTGCTGATAAAGCAGAGGTGTTTTTCTCCTCCAAACAAAGATGCTAGAGTTAATTTGTTGCGGTTTTGTCTGCACAAGACCTATTATATGGGCTGTAATTTCAAGGGATGGAGACTGTGAACTCCCAGGTCACTTGTAAACCGATCACTCCCCAGGCTCTCCTCCTTGTGCTTTTAAGTGTTTTGAGCCTGGTAAATTGAAACCTGAAGAAACACAGAGCTCTGATCTTTGGGACCTCTAGAGCAAACCTGGACTTTTGCTGATTTGCTCTAGGAAGTAACTGCTTACTTACCCCATAATTAACACCACAAAGCTGATCTTTGGAAGATAAAATATGGGAGGTCAGAGACAGGATCAGGGAGAAGGGTTTCATTAGAACTGCAGCATTTGGGGCCTGATTTTCTTCTCATTTGCATCAGATTGATCCAGGAATTGTTTCACTAATGTCAAAGGTGCTAACAACTATAAAATCTGTCTGGATTAGAAACAGGTCATTACTATCACATCTAATGGAGTTTAATCCATAAACTTAGTAAAAACAGCAACAGAATTTGCTTGTTAGCTACAGGGCTAACCACACTTTCACTCTTATCTCACAGCAGAGGATGCATTAGCACTTCCTTACAAGTTCCAATTTACAGCAAGGTTTCAGACACATAAATAAGTCTTCTAGTTGATTGGTTTGCTTTAGCCAAGCAACGAGGTAAAGTAGTACTCCTAACACTGAATGACATCATTAAATAAGATTTGCATAAAATAATCTGTTTACTAGTTTTTATTTAGAAATTTTGCTGTTGAGAATTTAAAGTGTTGACATGTATTAAAAGGAGAAGGGAAAAAAACAAGTTAAAACAGGGGAAAAAATGGGGAGGGAAGAAAAAAAAATAAATTAAAAAAGTCCAAACTCTCAACTGGTAGAAATCAGAACAGCCACATATGTCACTCATTTCCACTTTGGCAGGTTGATTTCAAGTTGATACCCAGTTTATATTAATGAGGAGTCAGTACAAAATAAATAAAAGAATCAGTTGCCACTGCTAAACTAAGACTTTCGTGAACAATAACAAGTACTAAATAGGTATATAACATATATTTAAGCATTTCTTTCCAACATGTAGTTTTAGACTCAAATTCCTGCATTCCACACAAATGTGGTTGCACCACAATTTTTTTGTTGACAACCATTTATATCAGAAATAAAGAATCATTATTTTGAGGTTACAGCAAGACTTATTTATACTACAGGACTGGGTCCCACCACATTTTAAATTTACTGGATGAATAGTTTTTGTGTGTCCCTCATTTTGTGTCTTTGTCACACACTGCATCCCACATTCAGGCTTTGGCATGCAAGAGTTATGCTTCCCAAAGACATTTTCCTCATAAAACTGGCTGTTTACTTTTTGTACAGCAATACCACAAAGCTAATGTTCTTTCTTTTTAAGAGGGTCAGGGTCCTTGGGTCTATTTTAAAATGAAAAATGAAATACTGCAGATCAACTCAACTTCAGAACATAAATCAAACCTCAAATAACGGAATGGGCAGCCTCTGATTTCTTACCCAGAGTATTTGAATACTGAAGATGGATAAACAGCTTGTTAATTTGCCCTCTTGTTTTAATCTTTATCTCAAAAGTGATTCTAATATACATGAACAGAACAGACATGAATTTGTGGAGTAATTTCACTGCCAAAAATAAGTTCTGGCTTGCAAGCAAGAAGGCATCATATTGCCAGTTATGGACACAATAGTCCCTTTTTATGGCTACACCTATGCTAATAAATTAACTAGTGCCAAGGAATATTCTGGGCACTGCAACTCGATCACTTACATGTTAAAACTGTAAGAATGGCCCCTGGCATGTTTTTGTTAAAATCACCTAGCATTTCCCAAACAATTTCCTGGCACAGAATATGTGAGAATGACCACTCAGAACAGGCAGCTTCAAATAGCCCGTATTTTGGAAAGAGAGAAAACTTAATAATTTGTAAATGTCGAGACAATGCCAGCTGGCCCCCGAGTCAGAGAATAGCCACTGGCACTATTTGCTCTGTAGTATAAACCTAACCTGTACAACTAAGGCACCTCAGCACAGGACCCTTGTATTTCCTGGATGCTTCATCTCAGAGACCCTAACAAGTGAAAGGAAATCTATAAAAGAAAAGAGTATCAGAAAAGTCCATTGGGGTTTCTTTCCTCCACTTTAAAATTCCACTCTAAAAACATATAAGATTGTGGGGGGTTAAAAGTGCTTCAAAGTCCAGAATATTTTGTTGCTGGCTGGGGGGGGTAATGGTAAAACTGGGAATATCAAAACCTTGTGCATATATTCCTCATTGCAAGTAGTAGTTGGTCTATAGTCATCATGTAGCTTCTACACAAATATACATCAGTGCTGCATAATTGTTTGAGGAAACTCAGCCCAACTCAAGACACCTCCAAAAATTTCCAAACCATGTGCAGACCCTGTCTTTGGGGCATAGACTGGTGAAGCAGTGGAGTGGAGTACAGAAATATCCGTAGGTGCACACACACATCTTAGGGCAGTGCTGTGCAAAGCAACCAACAAAGCCACGATGGGACTTGTCAGACTGACAAACCTTGTTTTCACTTCAGTGTCTACCAATGCCTTTGCTTTCTAAATCTTCCCTGCTCTGTGCTAGTTCTTCTCTGTCATATAGAATCACAGCACTTTTTAGGTTGCAAAAGACATTGAGTACAAGCGTTAATCCAGCACCACTGTGTTCACCACTAAACGCCATCCCCCAGGGTCACATCTACAAGCCTTTTGAAGACTCCCAGGAATGGTGATCCCACTACTTCCCTGGGAAGCCTATTCCAATGTCTGATCACACTTTCGGTGAAGGAATGTTTTCCTAATACACAATCTAGACCTCTCCTGATGCAACTTGAGGCCATTTCCTTTCATCTTGTCACTTGTTAATATGCCCACGCTGGACTGCTCTATCTGTCTCACCAGCAATATTGGGGGCAGCAGGTATTCCTGGAGCATCCCTAAGACCACGATAATGACTAATTGAAAGTGGTCCTTTCTCTAGTCATGTCTCAAACTTCAGTTCTCCACACATCCTTCCAGGTAAGTGTGTCTTCGAGAGATGGGCTCCACTCAACTTCTCTGTTGTTCAACCTCCCCAAAAGAAACTGTACCTGTAGGTTGAAGACACTTGTCTGGAGCTTTATTCCACTGAAGAAGTAAACTTAGTTTTCACAAAGGAAACAGGTTTGTTTAAATTAACCCAAAAAGTTATTCAGATGGACCATTTGCAGCAAATGTGGCTCTGCAGCACCTCAGGAGGCAATAAGAAAGCAATGTTTAAGGTATGCATTTTCCATGTAAAAAGTAAGATGCATCCCATACAAGGGAAAAAACTTTAATATCAAAATAGCACTTTTTCTTCCCCATGTAACCCTTCCTCTAGGAGGATCAAAGTTGATGTTGAAATGGCCTGCACTGACCTCCTGGAAGCTGCTGGTCTCAGAAGGGATCACATCTTCAGCAGGGTGGCTGCTGCCAGCAAAGCTCTTAACACAGGACAAGCAAAGAGGGCCCACACTCTGCCATAAACTTAACCACAGTCAGCTCGCTGCCATTTGTCGTGGGCTTCTGAACACTTTACGAAGAAAAGGGCATGAAGCCACAATCAGTAAGGAAGGAATGCAAGGGAATTCAAAAAGAAAATTTCACAACAGCAAGTGCTGTAGAGTGTTCTTCAGTTCCTCGGGGTTTGTTGTGGGTTTTCGTTGCTGTTTTGTTTGGGATTTTTTGTTTGGTTGGTTTTTGTCAAGGCAGAATAAATTAATAGGGAAAAAAGTTGTTGGGAAATGGTTCTAATTTGAAAACAAAGAACAGAGAACCTGTCAGATCTTTGGAATCTTGTTTCACCCTCATTTTATGAACAAAATGGAAGTAACATACTGTTGAGGACAGCTAAAGAAGGGGACTGAGTGGGAATGTTACTTGATTCAAACTTTCCCGTTAACAAAACTCTCCACTGTCAAGAACCTGTCAAGGGAGTTCCTCTATTCAAATGGACAGCAAATTAAACATATCACTAACCTCAGGGAACCTAGGAATACCAAAACAAGGGATATTTTTAGCCTACTTGGCTACTTGGGGGAGGTAAGTGTCTGCTTTCATTAAAATCTTACAACTGTTTCTTCCAAATGTCAAAATTGTAAAGCTGTTGACTGATGCAGCTGAGATAACCTGGGCAATGGTACCCCACTGCTTTGGGTGACAGTGGTCTCACCATGACAGTGGTAGGGAGCTAATGAAGCTTTAAGGAAAATTAGGAGTCCTTCCAGGCTGTATTAGGATACCTTCACTGTCCAACTCATATCACGGGTAGCTCTTGAGTATCGAGAGGAGACCAAATACACTGGGTGAAGAAATCCACTGAGTTCATATGGAAACTCTATTTTTGTCTTCACTTCTGAAATTGGTCTTTGCTTCATGAGCTTCGGGGCTGTGGAAAAAACCCAGGCTAGGATTTCTCACTGAGTAAAAGCTCATGCCATGTAAATCAGAAGGAAAAAAAAAATTAAAAATTACACAGTCCAAACCAGCAGTTCAAAAACATATCCACCGTGGGCAGGAGTCCAACAGCAATGTTAGAAAATACAGAACGGAGTACGTAGCAAAGCAGCTCTGTCATTATGGAACCGCACATCAGAATATGGAGAAAATCCTTACCTGTGTCATAAAAATTAAGATCCGACGTGCAGATGAATGTTGGTGCATGTAAAGAGGAATTTAATTCCTTCTCTGAGTAAAGAGCTTTTTTACTTCCAATATCATGGGGGTTTTATTGTTCCTGTAGGAATAATAAGACAAAAGAATATTCTGAGCTCAATTCATTCCCACTTCTCTTAGTTATCAGAGTCATCTCTCTGATAACTTCTCTGAGTTGATGAGGAAGAAGTCAATCTTCTATTTTAAGCCTCTCTGAATTTTGAGACATCAGACAGGAACTACAGGAATATTATAGACCATAAGATCTATTGTTGCTTCTGGTCCAGCCATTCTCAAAACTCAGAGGAGAACTGAAGGTGCCTGGACCACGAGGAGGAGAGAGTAAGCTAAAAAAAAAATCTATTCAGGTTAATTGCATAGGAAGATATTTGAGAAAGGATTTCTCAGGAATGGGGCATTTAAATGAGGTTGGGAGGACGGGCATGGAAAGAACATGTATGATTGTCCTTCTGCTTGACTAACCCGACTAGCGTCTGTCAGAGCTAAGTGTGCACAGACCGCAGCAGTCGGAGCTGGCACGTTCTCAGGCCTGCCCAGAACATGAACCTGAAAAGTTTTGGATTGTGTTCGGAGCCTCAAAACCGCCATGTGTGAGGAGGCTCAAAAATGTCACAGCTAGACTGTACTTACATAAGACTATTAAATTAATTAGCCTTGCAGCACAGAGCGAAATGTAATTCAATCCTGGTGATAGATTGGGAGATTAATCACAATTTGCAGCCTTGTAAAGGCAGATACACACACACACACAAAAATAAGCATGTAAAAGGAAAGAAAGGAAAAGAAAAATATTCCAGCATTCAGAGCCTTTAGTGTCCAATAATAATTAAATGTATTGATGACATTTTTGAAAGAGAAACTATTTCTCCCTTTTCCTCAGCTGAATATAAAAATGAGTTTTGAGTGCTTTCAACTTAAAAAAAAAAAAAGGGGAAGAAAAACAAAAGCAGAGAATTGGGGCTTTTCTTTTTGAAAAGAAACTTTGATATGTAGAAGCATTTTTGTTTCCTGGTTTCTTTTTTAGCAATTAAAAAATGTTGATGAAATTGACTTTTCCATTAAAAAATCTTCAACTGAGAAATTCAACAACTTCTAGTGCTAATCCTGAGCTAATATTGTCTTCTAAATTACACATGAGCATTCTTACAGTGTTTATTTAAAAAAAAAATCAGAAAAAATAGCCTGAATTTCAAGAAAGTGAAAGTCCATTATAGTCTTGAGAATCCACAAAAACCTTTTTAGGGCATTTGAAAAGGCAAAAGTACCAATTTTGGCCCTAAACCTTTCACATATCATACAACAGTCAACACAGAGTCATTTCAGTGACAAAACTCTAATATTTTATAATCTGTATAAGTTATTTAAAAAACATGTGCACTTCAAAAAAGGGGGTTTGTGTATTATTATTTATAAAGAAAAGGCGTGTCAAGGCACACTCCTTGAAATCCTTTTCATTTCTAGAGGATATCTATAATTTAAATTCTTTCGGCTCTTTCACAATGATGTGCCATTTCTCCATTTTGGTCGAAAATCAGTTGCATTAATAACAAGAAGGAAGGATTTGAATTCCCACAGTTGTTTACCCCAGTGACAGAAATCCCCTGAACACAATTATCTTGGACGAAGATTTTCATGTCCCTCACTCAGAGCCTTCCTAAACACAATGTGTTTTGCCCTCAGTTGACTGAGAGGGCCTGAGTTTCAGAGAATAGGGCTTCAATGCATCCTGAAAGTGTGACAGCTTCAAAGTATGTCCAATGAGACCCCAGAACCACCAGTCATTTTGGAAAAATGTTGTTGCTGTTTCTCTGATCCATTGTCTTTCTCGGAGTGGCACAACTGTGTTTGCTGTGCACAATTCCCAACAAACTGATTGATGTGGAAGGCAAGCCAGGAAAATCTCTGCTCCACCCCATTTTGTGTGTTTCACGGTCAAAAATGCTCAATAACTGCCCAGATGGAGGTTATATTTTTTCCTTTCTGTTCCTGTACATACTCCTTCTGCAAATTGCATTATTATTGGGTAGCTCACATGTTATTGACTTGAGTCTTGTAACCCTTTACGTGGTCGCCTGCCTACCACATTGGTCTAGAAATGCCACCAGCGAGCTCCTGCCATGAAATGTTCCTGTAAATGGGAACAAAGGGAGCATTTGGATCCTCCCCTTGTTTTACCCTCCAAAGGAAACCTGCAAGTGGTCAGAACGCTCATGTGCAGCCCTGTGCTCTAATGGCATTTGTATTATGTTCTGTCCTGGTTGGGGTATTGTATAACCATCGTTGCTCGAGCTTATGTCTTCATTCCTTCTTAGGTTACATGACCAACACTGAGATTAGGAACAGGCTTCCAAATGTGTCCACGTACTGGTAATTTATCACCCACACATTACGCAAATAAATAAATAATACACACATATATATATATATCAAGTTAATTGCAGTACATGTAAGTACATGATTTCACATAATGAATACTTCAAGGAAGCTTATACCCCAATAGATATTAATTACGCTGTCTGAACCAAGGCCCCACTTTCCTCCTAAACGTTACATTCAGTGGACTATTGAATTTATCCTGCTGTTCGTCACTGTGTTGGCTAGTCACTTCCTTTGCTAAGTCAAAAGAATGAAACCCCCAAAAGAGAGATTTTTTGTGTGTGTGTGGGGAGGGATCAGAAATGCAGGATAGTTTTGCAGCAAGACCCAAAGAAAATTGCTTTTGCAGGTTTTATTTATAATTTTTTATTTATATTGTTTTATTTACACTGGTTTGGTGCCAAAGGATATAAGTATTGCGAGTATTATCTTTGGAGGAAAAAAAAAATCCTTCTGCCCAGGTATACTTCTGGATAACTTCCATAACTCTTAGTTTACATCAGTGCAGCTAAAAGATGATTTTTTTCCAATTGTGGGTTTGTGCAATCACCCAGGAGCCGACCCTTCTCCCTGGCTCGGTACATGCAGCACCACTGACAACCCAGGTACCAATGTTTCCTTCCAGCTTATATGGGGCCACACTCCATTTCAGAGGAATTTTGTATGATTTAGGACCGCTACACATTTCTGGTCATGATCACACTAAGTCTGAAGAGGATGCAGGCTTGCAGGCTGGAGGTACATTAGATATAACAGCTCTGTTTGTGTTTTGCCCTGTTAAAAGGACACCATTATTCTAAGTCCCAAGTAATTGCTAAACTGTTACACTTCAGCAAATTTCCATGAAAGATATACAGGTCCCCAGAGATGTTCTGGCACAAGAGTGTTAAGTACAGCATCTTTATATTTTAAGTAGGTGATTCTTTGCTACATAAATGTCCCAGCCCGGTGCAAGCAGGAAGGTGAGATGACCCTCTGGAGACATTAACAGCCTTTTTGCCCTCTCTGTGCCTTATTCACAGGCAGGCAGCATCCTACCTCCCACTCCAGCCTGGCTTTGCTTATTTGTGTTTATGGTACACAAGGCAGTAGATAAACAAAAAGGAGTTTTAGACACTTTCTGTTCTTAGCCAAACCTTTTAGTTACACATTAGGGAACAGAAGTGTGGTACGACCCTCTGTTTATTTGTGGTTCTTTTAAGTGATGTCCAGAGACCTACATTTCATGGTTGTTTGAAAGTTTATATAACAGTGGGAAGCTGTTAAACAGCAGTTTACCTTCAATTTTTTCTTTTTTTTTTTTTTTTTTTTCATGTAAAGGATTTGAAATTAACACTCATTCTACCGTATCATTTTAGATATTATTCAACATTCTCCACATTTTCTTAGAATTTACATTTCCTGGAAGTAATGATAAAAGCATTCATGTCAACAAATTTAAAATCCATTCAGTAACTCTGCATTTTAAAATAGTCCTTGATCCTTTCACAACTGATTGCTGTTCGTCTGTCTGAAAAATAATAGCTTTCTGATTAAAAAGAAAAATCTGCAGTCTTCACATTAGACCTATAAACAAGGCAAAAAAGTACTTCCAAAAAGAAACCTTTTCTTTTCACTTCCTTGCATTCTACTGAGTAATACGTAACTCAATCTTTCAAATTAACTGGATAAGTTTTTTTCAAAAATGTTCACAACGTTCTTGCACGTCTCCCGGTTCCTAAAGCTTTGTCATGTTCAAACACCCGTAGGATCTCTCTAAAACTACAATGCGTCCAGGAAAGAAGTTTTTCTTTCGTATGTTTAACATCTCCTCTTTTTCTTTATATAATTTGACCTTAAATGTGTTTCCTTAAGACTCAGTGGTACTTTTGATTTGCTATAGGATCCACTTCTTTTACTTCTTTATGTAGCTGCAGCTCCTTCCAAGACAGAACACTTTTTTCATTAAAAAAAATAAAAAGGAAAAAAGAATAGGAAAAAAAAATCCAGTTTAAATATATATTATATTTAGTAACCAGGTCTTAATGCAGAGCCACTTTTGGATATTGAATATGTTGCTTTCCTTCAAATCATCTTAAGCGTTCAAACTAAGAAACATAAAACAGTTTTAATGCAAATCACTTAGCATATAAATTTCATTTGGACTGAGAAATAACTGTATAAAAACGGCCAAAATTTTAATGTAAAGTATGCATTATCTTGGCTCTTTTTATTAGGATGAAAGAAACCCCACTTTTTAATTATGAATTTAAGTGTTTGGAAAATAATTTTCAGCCTGAAAGACAAGCCAGTTTTGTTGGTTTTAAAATTATTTGTGTTCAGGAATTTTTTCTGGGAGAACATAGATGGAATTCATAGTAAAATAAATTTAATGTAATTCCATCATTTTTTTGGAAAGCTCACATGACAGAGTCATATCCCATTAATTCACAGTGATCACTAGAAGGCCAACTGAAAACTACAGAATAATACAAACTAGAGCCAAAAAATTTAAACGGTTCACTACACAAGACCTCACTTATTTTAGGTTTTAAAAAAAAAAAAAAGACATATTGTCTTCCCCATGTTAACTTTGTGCAACAACTCTAATTTAAATGATCATATTTTATAAAAACAATTACCTTTTAGGGTTGTGAATTCTCATGGTCTAACGTTATGTGTTTATATTTTTTCTGGAACGCTTCTGGATGCAGATTCAGACTCTGTTACACACATGTAAAAAAATCTGCACTGCAAGGCAATGACCGAGACAAAATTTCTCTTCTAAAGTTGCTGAGAAGTCCAGAGTTCACGAAGACAAATTTGTCTTATGATCACAACTGGTATTTGTCAAGCTGTACCTTCCATTCTCTAACTCTCCCTAAAAGAAAACCTTGGTGAGTGACAGGACTGCAAATCCAATCAAATACCATGAAAACTGGCCATAATCAACTTTGCTATAGTGAAACCCTACTTAGGGTGCAGCGAAATGAAAATCATGGGGCACGTTCATGCTTTTCGACCGTGCACACTGCATTTACAGAGCCACTTGAAACTGCTGACAGCCAAGATTTTAGGGGAGGAAAGAACCACACTGAATGTCTTAAAAGGTAGAATAATAACAAGGATTTCTGAGTACTCTCACCAGCGTAGCTCTCCATAGAAAGTAAGCAGAGGGACTAACATTAACTTTTGAACGTTCAACCTAAGTTCGGCTTGCAGTTAAAAGACAGATGTGGTGTGAAAGCTCTAATTCACAGTTAATAACTTCCCCCTCCTCAAACACATTTAAGGGGGGAGTAGGGGGGGGGGGAAGAAAGGAAAAAGAAGAGATTAAAAAGATATAAAGCCCTGCTTAGGCCAACAAGTTGTTAAATTTCTTGAGCAAGGACAATATTCTAAGTACAATCATTTCCTCCGACAAGGTAACTCATGTAAACACCATCAGGATCATATTGTTTGTTCTGTGCTGCCAGATGGGGGATATAAACCATGCAGAAACAATTTCAGATTTCCACCCTGATTAGTTCATCTTGAATATTTTCACAGTGTGAATCTGGAAGTCAGAAGTTTACATAATGGTTATAAATTAGGGAGAAATCCTGCTGCCAAGAAAGTCACACTCAAGCAAACAAACTGTCTCCTTCCTAACATGTTTTAGGTGTTGCTTATCAAACACATTCTCAGCTGTAGGTGGAAAAAAAAAAAAAATAAAAAAAGCGCTTCAACTCGTCGTCGGGTTTTGGATTGCTGTTTTCCCACCGTGGGCTGTTTAATCAGAGCGGTGATTTATCCGCACCGTGTCCATCCTCGTCCCGCTCCCGGTGCCCGAGCTGAGCCTTGCGGCATCCTGCAGCTCCCCCCGGGGGCCAGCGGAGAGCCCGCAGCCTCCAAAAAACCCTCGAGGAGCGCAGAAAGAAACCTCACTGAGCAAAAAAATATCCCCCTTGAGAGTCCTCAAGTCCTTCACACCGATGAGCTTTGCTACCAGGCAGCCGAAGGGGTGACCTGTCCTGCACCCCTGAACTCCTCACGTCCTCGTTGCGTCTTCCCGAGCTTCTTCGGAGCATGGTTTTGGCTGGGTTTTACGGCCGTTCCAAAACATAAGCCTTAAAACCAGTATTATTTTACGAAATCTCAACATAATGACAGTTCTTATTAGACTCGATGGTTGCTGCGGCTGAAAGGAAAGTAAAAATTACAGTGTGGCTGCAGAGTAGATAGCAAATACCCGAGTCAGGTTTATGCAAAGGCAACTCTCGAGGCACAAGCAGATGGAGTAGGCAAAAGGTAAAGTTTGCACATTCTTTCCAATTGGCTTGGCCAAATGCTAAAGCCTGTAAAGCACTCGCTTTTATTCAGAAATCAATTGAAAATTCATCATGTGCCAGTTATATAGTTGAAATTTCTGGTTATTGTAAGTGCAGGCGTAAATTCTGCCCTCTGATACATGCACGGGTTCAGCCTTCCTTTAGGATCATCGGGGTTAATGTACATACATGTCAGGGCAGAGTTTCATATTATCTCCGTGGAGCAGCGAACAACATCAGGTCAAACAAGCCAGTTTCATTTAGTACTAAGCACGTCTAAGGAGAAATGTCAGAGTTCAGTTCTGCTGGCTAACGATGTAAATCAGGAATCACCGAAGCCAGACACCTACCCCAATCTTATACCCATGCCTGCTACCAATTACTCCACTGAAATAAATCAGTTCTTTTACCAGGAATCCACCCTACTGACACACGAGCACTTCATACACTTTACTCAGACAAGGAAATCATGCTATGCAGGTGAGTAAATTTGTTTATGTAGTTTAACTACTTGCTAAAGTGTTTTTTTTATTACTGCTGCTGAAGTATTTTCATCTGAAAATGACTTCTCTTCCTAAACAAAGTTTTGCCAAAAATACCAGCTCTCTTCTCTTCTCTTCTCTTCTCTTCTCTTCTCTTCTCTTCTCTTCTCTTCTCTTCTCTTCTCTTCTCTTCTCTTCTCTTCTCTTCTCTTCTCTTCTCTTCTCTTCTCTTCTCTTCTCTTCTCTTCTCTTCTCTTCTCTTCTCTTCTCTTCTCTTCTCTTCTCTTCTCTTCTNAATATTTCCTGCTCTCTTCTCTTCTCTTCTCTTCTCTTCTCTTCTCTTCTCTTCTCTTCTCTTCTCTTCTCTTCTCTTCTCTTCTCTTCTCTTCTTTCACCTTTTTTTCTCCTCTTGCCTCTCCTTCCCTTCCCCTCTCTGACACATATGCAAAGACCATATGAATTAAAAAACTTCCTCAAACATATTTTTCGAAATTTTCTAACCAAATGCAAGTTTTGATGTTTTAATGGAAACAATGCAGGTGGAAGTGTGTGTGGAGGGGGGTGTTGTTTTGTTTTTCTTGTTGTGGTGGTTTTTTGTTGTCATTGGGGGGAGGGAGGGGAGGATTGCTGCTGTTACTTTGAGAAGGAAAAGGCATGTTTCGCAGTGAATACATTTACCTACAGAAAGAGAGACAAGTTTTTCAGGAGGCAGAAGAGCAGCTGGAGTCCTGGAGCCCAGCGGACAGAATCCCACCCCAGTTCAGCTGTGCCACAGCCCGTCGCGTTTTGCCAGGGGGTAAGACCTTTGCTAACACATATCAGAATTATCCCCTTTCGGGGATAAGGACTGAAGGAATTGAAATACTAAATGGCATACATTCGGCAGCTCATGCTCTGCTTTCAGGTGCTTTTCTCGTGCTCATGATCAGCGTGTTGTTTTAATTCTGGGTCCCCGCGGATGCCCCGCCGGGTGGAGCGGGAGCTCAGGGTACCACGGCCGGGGCGCACCTGGAACCCACCGGGAGAGGCTGGGCTGGGCTGGGCTGGGCTGGGCTGGGCTGGGCTGGGCTGTTGCCTCCTCCGCGGCCAGGAGCTGGGAAACATCTGTTCCTCGGAGCCGGAGGTGGCGACCGGAGCGTGTGAGCGCAGGCTGCCCGGGATGGGGACGGGGTTCCCGGCGGGAGCTCGGCATCCGTCGGAGCCCCTCGCCCCGCTCGCCTCCTCGCTCCTTCCCCCTCACCAGCTGTCTAATGGCGCCTCCTGCCTACCGGCACAAGGAAGCTGCCTGTGGAAGCTGGGACGACGAGCTTTTGGGAAAAAAAAAGCATCTTCAGCTGCTGCAGCGCATCTCCTCGGGGATAGGCAGAGATCGGCGGGGTGTCCACGGAGCCCCAGGGAGGTGCCTGCACCTTGCTGAGCCCCCCAGGTGCGGTCCCTGGGAGACCCGGCTGGGCTCCCTCGGGCCGTGGGTGGGGGCGGACGGAGCCCAGCGCCGGTTCCGCAGCAGGGCAGGGCTGAGCACCCGGCGGTACCTTGGCGGAGCTCCAGAGCCCAGCGGAGCCGCCAGGTGAGCTGAACTCTCTGTTTGCAGCCCCACGCCATAGCAGGTGAAATCCACTTTAGTACAGTATTGAGTGTCCCCGCCTCTAACGCAGGAGACCGGGGGTTCGATTCCCACCAGGGAGGCAGTGGTGCTGTTTAGGAGTTGGACTCGATGACCCTTGTGGGTCCCTTCCAACTCAGAAGATTCTGTGATGCCTGCAAGGGCCGTGCCTCCTCTCGGATTATCATTTTCCTCTGCCTGCAGAGCAAGGAAAACCCCACCCACAGGTTAAAGCCACTTTTGTCACTGTCCTTGACAAACACCTGGTAAGTTTTGAGCCTCAGCGATATTTGGTGGCTGTGGAGCACAGAGAAGTCCTCGAAGTGGGGCAAGACAGCGCTTTATACAGGTGCTGACTGCAGAAGAGGAAGAAAGGGAAACATAATGATGGTGCCAGTCATGCCCTTCTGATTCTCTTGCATCCAGGTATAAATTAAATGAGTTTGGAACAAGTAGCTTTTCAGACAATATAGTAACCAGACTGTGACCCAGAATATATGCTGATACAAATTATTTGTTACTGTTTGTAAGGGAATTTAACTTCATGTCTAACTACCACTGTCTCTATTTTTTTTCTCTACATGTCATTGTGGCTCAACCAAAATTCAGGCCAAATAAGACAGAAAATATTAAGCAACTAGACTTTGGTCTGACATAATTAACTGTAGAAATTCCTGATTTTCTCATTGTCAAATATTTTCCCTGACAAGCCAATGCCTAGTACTCCCCCTGAGGACTATATGACGTATAAATATTGCAAATGTATAATTAGGATTTCTGTAGATGGTTTTAAATAGGAGGCATAAGTTGCTCGTGCACACTCCCTCACGTCTTTTCTCACATATATGGCAGCCCATTCAAGTGGAGGTGGAACTGTATTCCAGTAACATTGAAAAGGACATGTGTTAATACATCTAAATGTACTCCTCCTGAGCTTTCTGCCCACAAAATATATATACAGAGCGATTGAACTACCTGAACTTTTCAGTCATAAAGAAGATGACAGTACTTCAGCCTTTGCAAAACACGTCTGAACTAGGTCAAGAAACAGTCCTGGTTCCACTCAGCTATGTTTTGCAGTCCTGTGGATGATATCTAGCTGGCCTGTGAATGCTGATGAAATTGAAATGTGTAGCATGTACCATAATTGCAGGCAATTGGATCAGCATATAAAATAACTGCCCTCAGAATATCTTCAGGTCTCACACTCAGCAAAGCTCTGCCTTTCTTTTATAAACACAGAGAAGAAAAAGAAGAATGTATAAACTTTCTCTTCACGCACCTTTGCCCTTCTTTTCTCTTTAGTAAAGGGAGAATCTCAGCTTAATGTAGTTATATCTTTGGTGACTACACATCTGCAGCCTTTCAAGAGACAGTTGTTCTCTCTCAGCCTCTTCTTTTAGATCCTAAAAAAACCCCACAGACTTACTACTATCTAAATGGAGGCGTTTCCTGCCAAGGTGGAAAAAGGCATTCACCTGTTTCTTTCTTTCTTTTCATTCAGGGAAGTCCCACACTGCAAAAGAAAGCACGTGAGTTACAGCCACACTGTTGCTGTTCAGAACTTTTAATATATTTACCACTCATATGATGAAAATTGAAAAAGGGAAGTTTTTTTGGGTTTCCATTAAAATCTCTGAAGTGTACAACAGGGAGATATCTTATTTACTTTTGCATTTTTTTACCTTATTTTTTTCCCCCGGTGATACATTTAATTTCATTTAAAGGCAAAAAGAGAAGATGAGATTAAAGATGTGAGGGGGGAAAAATCACGGTGATAATTTCTCCATTTAAATCTTTAAATGGCTTTGACATGAGCTGGAGAATGGAAGGGTGGGTGGAAACCATTCCCAGGACTACTGCTGGCTGGAATCAGTTTTCTGGAAGGCTGGTTTCGTAGTGCCACATCACATCAGGTTACATTTTGATTATTATATCTTTTTGACATTAAGAAAGAGAAGTATTTTGCTAATATTTCTTTACTATAATTTACAGGATTATAACAGAATTCAGCAGGCACGTTGCTTAAAACCATAAAACCACAAGGACTAGGAATGTATTCATAAGCGTATTTCAATGTGACAGCTGCTGCTTTGCCAGCTCTCTCAAAGATATTCATGTGTTTATTGGTCAGGTGGAAAAGCTAATTGGACTCTTCAAAAAGTCAGAGGTAGCCACTGAAGAGAAAACCCTAACTATAACTTTACCTACAGGTCAGAAAATAGTGTTAAAATTCCCAGCCATCACTACAGCCTTATGATGCCTTGAAAAAATATCTTTTCAATTCTATATTCTTTTCCTAAAAAAAAATAAATCTTAGAATGTTTTGATCTCAATGCAAAACAAATAAAAGAAGAAGCCTTAAGCTGAAACTGAAGGACATTTCTGCCCCCCATGCACACACACAAAAAAATGTTTTTCACATTGAGTATGCAACATTACAAGACATAAGGAAATCTTTTCTGAAAGTCAGAAACATCTGTAACTATAATTACAATGCCTATGGTGCATAACAATGCTGGGGTTTGATTGGAAAACTCACTCTACAAGACACTCAAACCAGAATCATAGCAAGGTTTTTAAATCAGCAACATCTATTCCGATCCTGTTCACCAAAAACAAGGTGGGCTTTGCCATGATGCACCAGAGGAGTGGGCTCTGATCTAAACAGGCTCTATCTGTTGGCTCTCAGGAGGCAGGGATGCTTTCTCGTGAGACATCAGGTCTGTGGTTGCAGCTGGAAGGGCATTTTTAGCTCATTTAACAGCCCCGTCTCTGTAGCTGTTTGTGGGGGTGATTCAAGAGCATCAAGGTCTGCTCAGGCTCAGAATTCCTCACCAACACCCTCCGACCGCCAAAAGTGGGAGATGGGAGAGGGACCACACATAGCCACAGCTCCTGCCTGTTAACAATTAAAATCTGCTTGCAAAAAATTAACAATGAAAACTCTTAGCTGTGTCATGTTCGTTCCCTCACACATGAATTATGAGGTGAGCCCTTACTTTTGCACATATTTGTGATACCACACTTCCCACAGTGTAATATAGTCTCTTTTTTTGTATTTACTCAGTGTGGGCTGGCTGGCAGCAAATGACACACTTTGGGTTTTCATGAATATGTTACATGCACATAAATTGGGTATGATGGGAGGAAGAGAGGCTATGGGTCAGACACATGAATAAATAAGAAATAGAAACAATTAATAGCTGTGATATCATTCCTGTCCTCTCAGAGCATGATGAAAGTAGGCTTGCCTGAACCACCTGTACCCTGGAGCTGCTTGCATATGTAAATGATACAAATGGGAATTGAATCCAAAGCCTTTAGGCCTTCAGTAGTAGCTCCTTAGGTTTTCTTGTGGCTGTTCTCAAAGGCTGCAATTCATGCCTACATGTTGGGCAAGAAAACAAATGCATAGAGAAAGAAACTAGGTACCTGGGTTGTCAATAGAAAATTAGGAGAGATTGGTTATCCCAACTACAGAGAGAGTGAACTCTCATTGGAATGGTCTGCCCAGGGAAGTGGTGGAGTCGCCATCCCTGGAGGTGTTTAAGGTCAGACTGGATGAGGAGCTCAGTGATGTGGTCTAGATGGTGGGAGGCTTGGATGGATGGAGCGTGGTGCCCGTGGTTCCAGGGTTGTGGGCCTGATCCCTGGGTGGGCGTTTGCTTGGGAGTTGGACTAGATGATCCTGTGGGTCCCTTCCAACTCAGAATATCCTGTGAACCTGTGAACTAGGAAATGCAAACTGGGAAATG
This sequence comes from Pitta sordida, assembly GCA_013390025.1. Lineage (NCBI taxonomy): Eukaryota > Metazoa > Chordata > Aves > Passeriformes > Pittidae > Pitta > Pitta sordida. The sequence continues at coordinate 85,798 of WEKX01015469.1, forward strand.
AGTTTGGTTTTTTTTTTTCAGAATCATACAAGGGTTGGAAAGGACTAGAAAGGATACCCTGCTTGATTTATTGCCTGTTAACAGAGAGGGTCTAACGTATGAACTGGTGAATGGTGGCCACCTTGGCCACAGCAACCATGAAGGAGGACAGTGGAGCAGGCAATTCCCAAAGATGTTGGAAGGGAAGAAAACATGACGGAAGGCTGGCTTGGCTGAACAGAGATCTCCTTCTGGACCTGAGGTAAAAAAGGAAGGACCGTGTCAGTATGATAAATAACCAGTCCACCCTGAACTTATGTGGGACCTGCTGCTCCAGCCAGATCCCTGTAAGTCTGTGGGGCTTGATGGGATTTCTCCTGCCACGGGGGCATTGGGATTAGATGATCTTCTACTTACTTAAGGTTTTTTTCCAAAACCACAGCCATGAAAAATGCGGATAGAATAATACACTGTGATGTGCTGACATACTCGCAGAAAGAACAAAGGTTCTGATTTTACTGTGGAAGAGCCATTTTGAGGAATTTCTGGACTACTGGGAAGTTTCATGAAGTGGAAGGGAAGAAAAGGGCTGGAATGAAAATATAGGGGAAAAATCAAACTGATACACACATAACTATGACAAGGAAACCTTTAGACACTCAACAACGTAGGTTAGTTCATCAACTAACTTTTGTGATAATGTTTCTGGAGGAGGCAGTGGTGCCATTTAAGAGTTGGACTCGATGATCCCTGCGGGTCCCTTCCAACTCAGAACATTCTGTGATTCTGCGACTTCCACAGCAACAAGAATTTGCCTCAGCCAAAGGCTGGTTGTGTTGTTTCTGAGGGCAATTCCTGCCCCGGCAGCGGTGACCAAGACGCAGCCAGCAGCAGGTGGCACTGCCAGAGCTGCTGCGGAGCAGGGTCAGGGGCTTCACCAGAAACTCTTGCAAGTAGCAGAGGAATCAGGTTCAGTCCCAGTTTATTAATCCTATTTAGCAAATAGGATTTGGGTTTCTTGATTTTTGTTTGGGTTTCATTTCTGGTTTTTGTTCCCAGCACTCCCACGTTGATGTGTGGGTTGAAATTCTCCATGGCAAAAGTTTGTGGCAGTGCAATTTGTGACAGGCTTCTGTCAAAGCTGATTTATATGGCAGAATTCAAGAAACAACATTAAAAATAAACTCTGATCTTCCTTGCCAATTTCTGATATGTAAGAAATGATGCATTAATGCCTGGAATCACAGGGACCACATTAACACAGTGCTCTCTTGTCAATAGATTTATGGCCTTTTGTGTATTTGGAAACAGCCATTTCCAAACTATATGTAAAAGGGTAGAAATGGTTCTTCTTTCAGTGGATAAAGCCTGGAGAACAGTCAGAAGATTGCAAGGCTTAACACTGTTTGGAGAGACATCAGATTTTACAAGCATATGAGTGAATCTGTGATATTAGATTGCATCTCTTGTGACGACATGTTTTGTTAGGAAATCTGTGGGTATTTTTTCCTTCTAGTCATGGTTTCGAATGTTTAAAAAATACTACTACATACAATCATAGCAAGACTGAGGAGAAGGCAAGGCGAGGCAAGGCAAGGCAAGGGAAAGAAAGAAAGAAAAAGAAAAAGAAAGAAAGAGAGAAAGAAAGAGAGAAAGAAAGANAAACTAAATATTTTCTTTACATTTCTAAATTTCAAAGTATTTGAGCCCCTTTCCACGTTTTCAAATGCAAACCTGAAAAGAATTGAACTCTTTCTATGAAGGTGAAAATGTTCTTGTGGCTTTTTCAATCCCTACAGCATATGTTTGTTTATACCAAGCTGGCCACATAACTCTCAGGTACAGCATCTGCGTTTCTAGATTTTGCTCCGTTTTTTATGTCACCTGCTGAAAGAAAATGCTCAAGCTGTGAGGATTGAGCAGCCACTTCTTTGAAGCAGTTACCAGTGCAGCTTCTGACTCCAGCCCTCTGCCAGCACACATTCAACCAGCCTGCAGACATCAGTAGCTGGCTTTCCCTCACTCTGAGGCTTCAAATTAAATTGCTGTTGAGACTCCGTGACATAAATTAAGAACAGAAAAACCAGTTTTAAGCTTACAGCTCTGAAGAAATCACCAAACGAATTCTATTTTGGCAGCTTGCTGCTCACAACTCAGAAAATACGACAGCAAAGCAAATCACATGTCCAGTGTATGTTTTATAACCCTGCTCAGACCGAGCCATCTTGTAGGCACATGCCTGACTATTTTTAGTGGCTGTGCTCCTGCAAATATGGCAAAGTCCTTCAGTGTTGCCGAGTCACTAGGGGCTACTTGAAAAGTAGCACGAGATGTCAGTTGCTGGAATTTCGGCTGAAAATAATAATACCTGGATTTCAGATTATCTGCACGGATCTGCCAAAGAGCAAATGAAGTCAGCTCTGGCAAAATGACGATTTGCTGATTGCTGCCTCCAGCCATGAAAGTGCAGGACCTGACTGTGTTTTATTTTCATCACCATTGCTACAGCATCGTTCCTAAGGTACACAGTGGCTGGTGGGAATGCCAGTTTTCCAGGGTGTCCATCTGGGAATCAAACAACCCTCTGTCAGCCTCGAGCAGGCGCTGCGACGTGTCCAGAGGACCCATAACTGACACGGCCCATTAGTCATAGAAACATCCCACTCAAATTAGCGGCAGCTTTTCATCTTTATGGGCCTCATGCCTCAGTCCATATGTAGAACATACAGAATGGATTTTTCTTTCCTTGGCATGTAACCCCCTTCTTTCCGGTACTTTGGTTCCAGACCTTCACTGAGCAATGCAGGTGGCTTTTGTTGTTCCACAGCTCATATTCTTGACAGTTACTGCATCTACACAATACTTCTGGATTCAGCCAGGCTGCAACATTCTCACAAACAGTTACTTAAGATTACCGGCATTAGCACTTAAATATAATTGCAATTAATAACATTTTGGCTCCTTGAAGATCCCTTGTGTTGCTCTGATGCCTCTATTTCGACAGCACCTGAAAAAACAGCGGCAACGTCTCTGCCCACCCCAAGCTTGTTTTTAAGCTTTGCATGATTTGTTTTTAAGATGTGCAACAGAGGCACAGAGATAAGCAACTGGCTACTGTGATTTTCACTTTGAGAGCCCAAGGTTTTCATGACCCCTTCAAATTTGGTACTTTATCTGTTTATTCATCTGTTAGGGCCCAGATGGAGACAGTTCAGATCTATTTTTCAGAGATTTTGGGCAATGAACAGCTTCCATGCAAGCCAAGGGGAACTGTGACCCAGAGGTATTGTGCTGAATATGACCTCTGGGGTTTTTTTTTGAGAGAGCACAAGATGCACAAGAAATCATTTGAAGAGTGTTTACCTCTTATCTTCATTCTAAATCTAAACTTACTACAAACAGGAACTTGAATTACCTCTGTGTAATTTGCAGTATTTATGAAATGGATAAAGGGTCCAAACACATATTTTACATCAGTAATATATTCCAAAAAGAAAATTCAAGACCTCTGCACTCCTACCTTTCTACTTGAGTTTCCTGCTTGCTGCCTCAACATGTAGGTCAAACACTGGATAAGAATCTCCTTTTCTTACTAAATAGTTACTCCGAAGTAGGAGGCAGGTTGACAGTGAGCCTCTTGTGATACCATTGCTTTACCTGGCACACAAGATTTTATTTTCCAGTGATATAAATACACAAATCTTCCAAAGAATTTTGCATATTCAGAAAGACAAGAGTATGCCAAGTTGCTTTGTTTGAAGTCTCGGAGTTTATATACGCTATTTTAAATAAATTTTTAAAAATAAATAAATAAAATATGTAAACTGTCTGGATGAAACTCAGAGGAATACTTGGAGCTGGCTAATAGCAGGGATTACATTTTTCTACATACTGCACAATGTATTGCAATGCAACCAACTGCTGTTCCAATACAGAAATAAGAAAAGGTGTTCATTTTGGTTTGGAACAGCATGTCTTGGTGTTGCTAATGAAAGCCTTTAGGGTTTTGCTCCCTGCAGGCTTCATTGCAATAATAGCAGTGCTTCTGTTAGCTCATTATCAGCATCGCTGGCAGCCCAGGAGGGAGAATTGTTTGCACATTCAGATTATTATTGTCATTGTAACACTTTATATTAAGACTCCTTAAACAAAGGATTTACAAGCCATGTTAGAGAGAGTCCATCAGCAGAAGCTGTTATAGAATCATACTGTTACTACAAGGGCTTTTATTGACACCCTGTGAAAAATTTCCGAAGTACCCATTAACTGTTTGTCAACTGAGCTGGAGTATCAGACAAATACATTTGAGGAACATTGAGGAACATTTTGAGGATTTAATCTGGTTTCTCACATTACAGGTGTTATGGTTTAGGGGGTTTTCTGCTGCTCTGGCAGCGAGGGGGTTAACAGCTCAGTTCTTGCCTGAGCTCTCTGTGCTGCCAGGGCCTTCAAGGTTATAGAGTAGAGATAAAGGCGTCTCTGCAAATAACATACTTGGGAGAGAAAAAAAAAAGTTCAGTAGTAAGATGTAGCGTGCCAGCTCAGAACCTGCGTCGGGAGGCTGAGAGATTTGAAGGCCCCCAGGCCCACGAGAGAAGGGGTAGAGATGTTCTTCCAGGCATCCCGCNGTCAAAGCATCTTGCCAGAGGAGTCCTGCAGTGAGCCAAGAGTTCCTGGATGAGCTGCTTCACCTTTCCTAGAAAACCATCCATTTTAAGCCTGAAGTTCTCAGGAATCCTTAATTACTCAACACTAAGGCTTGTAAAAGGCACTTACTCATGTAGATTCAGATTTCAGTTATTAAATAGCCTGGTACAGTAAAGATCCTTCCACTACTGCAACCTTTCCCCTTCTTTCTCACTCATTTTCTTCCACTTCATTTACATTCTATGTTCTATATAAAGTAAAAATCGTTACTAAATATTTTAGGGTTTGGTAGAATCTGAGCTCCATCCAAGGTAGGGATCAGTCATGCTGATGTTATTATGAGCAAATGCTAACCCATCCTTCCAAAAATTACACAGGCAACACCTAACAGATGGAGAAGAAGTTTAAAGGTTCGGAGGTTGGCCACAGAGACTGGAGTAAAGAAGTAATGCAGCCCCTTGCCACTTTCATAGTGTGATGAGACGTCTCCCCAGAGCTGCACCTGCAGGGATATAAGCCTTTGGAGAGCCCTCTGGAAAAGGTCTCCTTCTCTCAGAGGGAGACGGTGGCCAGGCTGCCTCTTACAGGTAATTTGAGATAGCGAATTAAAACTAAGCTAAAATAACAAAATAGAACAGAAATTCTCCCTGTGCCATACTACATCATGCACAGAGTCACTGCTTGTTACTGGTGTAGCAGATAATAAAAAGCTGTGAGCTCTGCCCACACCAGTGGTGCTCCTGTGTCCATGAGCTTTGTGTCATAACCTCCATTTCTTACAGACTCTGCCTTCCCCACCTTTTCACAGGCTTTCCCTTTAGCAACCCTCCTCTGCAGAGCTTTCCTGAGCACAATGGCATAGAAACCCCAGGGTCCACCTCAGATTGTCTCGTAAAATAACTCGGATCACCTCCTGTTTTTCTGGAATAAATGCAACACATTCCGACTAATTTTTTTGCCAAGGTGATGGCAGCCAAGAGTGATGGCAGCCCAGGTCAGGCTCCTGCTTGCTGCAGCAGTGTTCTCCCACCAGCTGGTTCTGCTTCCCTGTAATTTGTTCAGGATTTGCATCAGGACCTCTAACTTCACCTTCTGCAAAATATTTATTAAGTTTATTTCTCTCTCTTGCTGTCTCCCTGAGAGAAATGTCCCCCACTCCTTCTCTTTTAGAAGAGAATAATTTGCCCCTGGATTGAAAACAAATTAGTACCACGTTGCCAGGGCAGCTGTCTGCTTCCCAGACACATTCCACGCGTTTGATAAGTTTTTTCATCATGAAAATTGCAGAAAGACAGAGGTGAAATCAAATGTATCCAAGGAGCTCCCTTAAGAGAGGTAGGTCTAAAAAGAAGTGAGGATTCATCCTCCACAGTTAAAAATCTGTTCCATTCGTACTGGCTCCAGAACATCTTAAGGTTGGTGACTTTGGAGGATTCACAGTTCAAACCAGTGCTGACATATTCTTTTAAAAATCTTTTCAATTGAAAAATATTGTTTGGTCTGGTTATTAACTACTTATTACATGTATCTGCCTAATTCCTTGTACTTTTGCAAATGTTGGACTATTTATCTTAGTCATCAGATTTCATTTTTGCCATCGCCTTAGGACATCAGAAGCTTCCAAAAGATCTTCCTGATGTAGAGAAGCTGTGATGTAAGGCTAAAAAGTAATGAAAATCACAAATAAAGTCTGGTGTTGAAATAAGAATTTTTTCACCTCTTTCTAGAAAAAAAAGAGTTCAGATTTTTCACTTTTGACACATTTTGAGAGTCGGCCTACTTCAATCTAATGTAAAATTGAAATGAAGAAAAAGTAACTACAAGATAAATGAAGTGTATTTTAAATCAAGCAGTGTGTTTAATGTGATCAGAACTGAAATATTTTTTCTTTCATTTTCATTCTGGCAAAACTAACAGAAAAGTCATTTTGGGTTGACCTGAAACAATTTTTTCCTAAGTTTAGACAGAGAGTGGAAAGATTAGTTATTTAGACAGCACTACTCCTAAATTCAAAGGCTATGCCATTTCCAGCAGGCTATCTTTCCTGCCTAAAATGAGCTTTTCATCCTTATATATACCTCTATAACAACTGATGAGAGAAATATTGAGTAATCACATAGATCACAGTCAAAGTTCCAAAATTCCTTTTAACTATTTGACCTTCCTTTCTTGGAAGGGGATCCAATGTGTGTTCAACTTATTCATCATTCCACTTTATAATGAGATCTTTTTGCTGTAGATTGCGGCCATTTGTTGTAGTTTTAAAAAGAAAGCCTCTCCATATTAATTTGTTCCATCTCTTGTGTTGTGGGAAATAATTTACGGTGATGTGCCTGGCTCTAAATGAATGCAGGTTCGCTTACAGTAGGAAGAGCTGTTGGAAAAAAAAATGCAACGAGTTGTGCCCAAAATAAACAAACTTTACTTTTCCATTTTAGTTCTGCAGTGGCCGTGTGATACTGAGTATATAAGAGCAGGATGTTTGCTGACCATCCTACAGATGTCTAATGTTGAATGAATCACTTTTGCTCTGAGAAGCAAATAACGTTTTTCGGATCCGTCTTCTAGGAAGATATTGCTTTGGAGAAGCTATTTATGAACCCAAACACACCGAGCAATCTGTTTGTTCTTTAATTCCTTCCTCATTTTTCTACTTACAACACCTTTCCCGAGTTAAGCATGTGCAGCATAAACCTCGTGCCATGTGATACAGGGTAGGAAATCTAAAATGCTGAACACACCAACGCTCTTTGGGTAACACCTACGAGCATAATGAAGTGTTTCCTAGCACGCTGCACACTGTACCTTAAATCACTTTTATATTGAGCTCTGGAAACGTGAGGGCTTTTCCCAGTGTCAGCTCTGCATTAGTTCCTGAGGAAAAGGAGCTAGGGCATGGAAGGCAGTCCCCAGCCCCAGGCAGAGGGAATGGGTGGAAGGCTGCAGAAAGGGGAACCTCTGACCACAGCCAAAGAAGGAAGAGGTTAGGTCACTTGGTGGCAGAAACGTCTTCATGCAGCACAGCAGCTTTGAGAAGGAGGGATTTGTCCAGAGATTAGCACTAAAATCCCAGTTCAGCATCATAGTTAAGCACGTGCCCTTTAAATGTCACCAGGTTTTCTCAAACTGTTAAAATGGGTGTGGACTCCAGGGGTTGATGGGGAAGATTTGTAACTTTTTTAAGGGCAGAGAATGTTTAGAGACCTAAAGTCCTAACACAGGGAAGAAAATCATACAAGTGGTGATAATTAACCCAGAATTCAACAATTTTGAAAGAAACCTGGGAAAGATGATGCAGATTAGATAAAACATGAGTCTGAGAGTCTTGCAAACACTGTGTGTGTCCAAAATCTGTTAAAAACACCTCAGTTGAGAAGATAATAATCTTTTTCCTTGATTGTATTGGAATTAAGTGTGACAGCTGTGTATTTTAATTGGTCATGAAGATCTTCATTTTCAGGCCTGACATTTGCTGACTGCCAAACATTTTCCTAAACAGCCTGACCATCTGATGGCCATGACCACCTACAGGCCGTAGCTCCTATCCAAACTAGATTGCATGTAATTTATTTTTGCGTTGAAAATTCTCAAATTACAAGTTACTGGCCGTCAGAGAAAGGCAGAAAGAGCTAAATTTATATTGCAAGTTTGATTGGAGTAGGTATTATTCAATCTTTGTAGGTTTTATCATGACATTACTTTCTCTGTATTTATGATGTGCAGGCATTAACAATTAATTGTATCTGTGAGTTTATTACTATCCAACTGTTAATAATGTTCCTAATTTTGTAGTGTGAGAAACATCCTTCTGCAGCTCTATGAAGATAGAATAAATTTTTGCCAATTCAAAAAATTCAGCAATGCTGGAAAATGCTGTTTCATTAATGCGATTCCAGGAATTATCTGTCTCTGTCTCCCCATCCTCAGGTAAGTGATTTAACATAAATGGATTTAGCTGCCCAGCAGCAGCAAACTAGCAAGGGCTACAGGTTGGTCAGGCTCACGTTTGATTTCTTCCCTTTTTTTTCAGTGGCTTCCATTAATTTCTTACAGAAATGGACTCAAGTCACTGGTGAAGTTGCAGAAGAAATTAATGAAAATCCAGGTCTACAGATGAAAAAAACCCCAACCACCCATTTACAGAGGATTTAAAGTATCACACAAAATCAGTTCACATTTACTGCAGATGCCATATTTTAGGGAAAACAAGGATCAAACCTGAGGATCGAGATCAGAAAAACTCCCTCACTGATAAAAATATTTTATAGATTATGGAATAGTCTCTAAAATAATATTCATCATTTTGAACACTTGTTTGGAACCTTTAACTTCCAAAAAATCAAAATAGCAAGAGGTTAAACTGCAGAGAAAAATCTTGCACAGGCCAGAATACATACCAGATAGGGTAGTGTTTGTCAATTATTTCCATCTGCTGTGACTATGAGTGAAACACTGAACATAACCTTCATTTATTTAATTTAATAATGTCTCTATCTATTTTAAGGACTACTTCTAAAGCAAATCTTCCTCATCCTGCACATCTTCTGATTTATACTCATCTAAATCAGGGACATTCTCAGACAGCTCGACAAAGATAACCAGATATTGTTTAGTTATTTATTATCACTCTGGCTTCAGTTTCTTCTCTCAAATGGCTTGGACTTTTTTTTTTTTTTTCCTGGAAAATGATCATTTCTCACATTATCCATTATCCACTCATAGTTCTCGTGTGAGTTCCAGTGAGGACACATATTTCTTCCCAAAGCTTTAAGAAAGCTCCATCTTAAGAATCCTGTAACTGGAGTAATTTTTATTACCTTAACACGCTCTTCTTCAAGCTGTATCCCTCCAAAGAAAAGCCTAAGGCCATTCTAACCAACCAGACGATCCTGACCCTTTACAAATCACCTCTGATCCTGGAGCAGAGCTTCCATGTTTCACATGAATGCAGCCTTCCTTCCCAATCTATTTTATATTTTTTTACAATCCCCATGTTAGCCAGGAAGTCTCTGAAGCTCAGCTCCTACCAGAACAGTTTTATACCTTATACCTTTGACAGGAACTGCTGGCATTTGCCTGCAGGAAGCTGACATGTGATTTAGGAGGGGATAAAACATGTACATGTTTGTTACTTGGATTTTACAGCTCTGCAGGGAATGAAAATCTTTTTCACAAAGGATTTAAAACCTTGGCCTTTTTCCCTACTTAAAAATTTCAAAATTCTCTTAAGGGAAATTGCAAGATGAAATTAATTTGGGGTCAATTGAAAGGTTTCAGTCTAACCAAACCCAAAATCCTTTTAATTTTGTCTTTCATATTTATTTTTTACATTACACTATAATATACTGAGCAGCATAAAATATGAGATGCTAGTCCTAATGCTTTAAAAAAAGTCTTGAACATATGGCCCAAATGTAACTGATACACTGATGTCTCGCTGAGTTTATGGTAACCCTAAAAAAACAACCGTGGGAGATGTGAAATGAGCTATTCATCTTGACTTGCGTCCAGGAGTGATATTTAATAACAACGATATTTGAAATAGTTTATCAAGGAGCATGACAAACAGAATAGGAGAAAAGGGCATGATACAGGAACGACCAGGTATTGTAAGAGACAGCTCTGTTTGGTGCCAAGAACAAACTGTATTTGCTAAAACTAAATCTTTACATACTTATAGATGTTCATATCTCCTTACATCCTTATGTTCTTTCTAAGTCAAGACAAATGGAACCTTCAGCAGCCACGAAACTCTGCTAAGGAGAAGAAGAGTCCCACGAGCTTAAATTTTGGGTATTACCGAAACCACCACTGGTTTAACACACAGTCATACTGAAGCATTTGCACTGAGTGCTAAAATACTTTTGTGAATAATTTGATTGAAACCTGTTCCATCAGAGGAACTACTACCTGAGGGGAGGTTGCTGCCAGGTGGGTGTGAATCTCTTCTCTCAGGCTGACGACACCAGAACAAGAGGACATGGCCTCAAACTACACCAAGGGAGGTTTAGACTGGATGTTAGGAAGATGTTTTTCACAGAGAGAGTGATCCCTCATTGGAATGGTCTCCCCAGGGACGTAATGGAGTCGCCATCCCTGGAAGTGTTTAAGAAAAGACTTGATGAAGAGCTCAGTGACATGGTCTAGCTGGTGGGAGGCTTGGATGGATGGAGTGTGGTGCCCGTGGTTCCACACTTGTGGGCCTGATCCCTGGATGGGCATTCGCTTGGGAGTTGAACTAGATGATTTTGTGGGTCCCTTCCAACTCAGAATAACCTGTGAACCTGTGAATCTGTGAACTTCCCATCCTCTCCAATACCATCACCCCCACACCAGCATTGTTGCTTCACGAGCATGAAGGACAGGAAGGTGATCAGGAAGACTGAACATCAGTAGATCACACACCACCAGCCCAACTACTTCTGATATAGAAATGAGTGTCTGTGCAGATAACATGTGATACATTATGATTTCTGTAAAACTGTTTTCACCACCCTGTGCAGTATTTTCATGTGTAGGCTGAGAAAATATGGGCTAGACAAACTGTCTTCAAGATGGGTTGAATAGTGGCCAAAGCATCTCATTCTAATTAGTGTCTCAATATCAGATTTGCAGCCAGGAACAAGCAGAGAAGCCTGGGAGCTGATAGTAGGTCTGGTGCTATTTGTGATCTTTTTCCAGGACCTGGGTAATGAAGCAGAAGCCACCCTTGTCAAATGTGTGGAAAATACTTAATTAAACAGAGAAGGCAGAGTTTGGTGCACTCTACAACTGGAGTTTCGAGCCAAAGGGACCCTGACAAACTGAGGATTAAGTTAACAGATGTCAGCAAGGATAGATGCAAAGGTTTGTACCCGGGGACACAGAAATCAGTGGCTCAATGGTGTGAAGAGCAGCCTGGCTGTAAAGGATCTTTGACATCTAGGGAATACCAGACTAGTGACCACCAGGGTGCTCTGATCACAAGTCCAGGAAATTGCATAATGGTCACACTGGGAGGAGAGTAGCCAGAGGAAGAAGGCAGGAAGTCACCTCTCCTTTCAGCACTGATGTGGAGGCAGAGGAGTGATTTAACAGCAATCTACAAACTTTTGAAGGACAGTTGTAAAGACAATGGGGCCAAACTACTCCCAGGAGTAGCAGATGATTTAACAAAGGGCAAGAGCAAAGTGCTGCAGTGAACTTGGGAAGTTCACCTTGGATATTAGAACTGATTCAATAGGAGAGAAGTGCAACACTGGAACCCATCCCAAGGCCTGCCCTTGCAGGGTTTCAAAATTCAGCTAAACTTGTCCTCAGCTGATCTGAACTACTGTTGTTGTAGTCCTGCTTTAATCAATGCATTGTACTAGATGACCTCCAGAGATCCCTTCTAGTTCCCTCATTTCCTTGATTCTGTGATTTATTATTTTCCCTCCCCTCCAGCATATTAGAAAAGTTGAATTAAAGTTCAGAAAAAAATTATCTCAGAATATGAAGCCAGATAAAAGTTACCTCTGTATATTCCTTTGAAATAAGAGAGGATCTTTTAAAATGTAACTTGAAAATAACAGGAGGACACAGGTCTATGTATTTAATCACCAAGCTAATGTGACTTGTTAAACCTTTATTGCTTAAGACAATACATAGCACATAATGGATATCACTTGATTACTTTATCCTACATACTTTACAGNCTGATGTAGATTCAGTAAAATAATGAACAGGACATTCCCCATGGGATGCTATTTCCTGGGCAAGTCCTTTACTCATCAGTCCAGTATGCAAAGAATGGGAATCACTAATTGGGAATGATCTCAGCAAGACCTCAGGGACTCTGTGGTTTGTGAGAGAAGGTAGCTGAGCACACAGTCTGGCCACAACCTGGAATTAAGGTGCCAATATACTAACTCAAACTCATTTTATACAGAATCTGGGCATAACTACACACAGGCTACACTGTCCTTTTCTCTGATGCCTTGAAGTTCTCTGTTAAGGGATGGAGGGCAGGGGCATGGGGAAGCCAGGAGAATCTGCTGAGATGATACAGAACAGTCTCAATTCACTTCACTTCTAGTGAAACTCCACTGACTGGACAAATGAAACCAAGATATTTACCCTGAACCAGTAACTTTCCAGAAACACAACTTCACATAAGTTTGTATCTCAGACTCTGGGATCAGTTCAGTGTTACTTGTTAAGACACATGTAAGATAAAATTAATGTGGTGGGAAACACTACCTACATATGATTCCCCAAGTAGACAGATAATAAACAACAGTGAAACAGGAACCACCAGAGAAATTTGCTCAAGCAGAGAATTGGAAGTTGTTAACACAGAGATTCAGAAAATGGGCAGTTCTGGCCTCTGGAGAGACTTTTTTCTGTCTGTGTGGCCCTAGGAATATTTTCATCCAAGAGGAGTTCCCTTGGATGAAATCCTTGCAAAATATTTCCCTTTGATCTCTGGTGTATTACTCCTCTTTTGCAGCCAGCCAAAGTTTAAAACTAACTTGACTCCCCTTTGACTGATACAACTTCTACAGTCAGATACAGAATTACCATAGCAGGGATCAGAAAGACCCCAAAAAGCACTGAAAACAATCAAACCACTGCTCATGTTGGGCAGTGGTAAAATGAAAATTTTGGATATGTCCGGGAGAGGTTTGTCTCATCAGCACCAGATGCTTAGACAGACAAGGGCTATGGAGAGAATCATAAACTAATGGAGAACTCACAGTTGTGCAGAAGACAATGCAACTAGATCAACTCATACCACCTGGGAATCTGGGCTCTGAAGACTGAAATCATAACAATAGAACTAAAAATAAGTTCCCACAAACCAGCCTACACAAACCAGCTCTGTATCTTGCCTCAGTGAAGCTGGAGATCTGCTACTAATACAGGCTTCTCTGCCCTAAATCATTTATTTTGGCAGCTCATAAAATATGGAAACTCTAACACTCAATATTCCCCACTCTCTCATGATTACTGTTCAGGGACAGACTCTTTATATCAAACAGAAACTTAAAGATTGTGGCATGTTATCAAAACCATAATGAAATCTTGTGCAAGCACAGTAATCAGAGAGGGCTATTTGTCAAGACATAGTGTAGAGAAAAACAAAATCCCACAGCAGAAACAGGAGTGCTTGCTCTGCCGAGAGATACCGTGAAAATGAAATGAAGATCTTTTTTTTCCTCCTCTTTAATCAAAACTCAGTATGAAAACAAAAACGTTACCGTATAACTTTTGCTGATAAAAAAAAAAAAAAAAATTGGCTGGAAAGCAGCAGTGTATAATTTATACAGGAATAACATTAAAAAGGGGATTGTTCACATAGATATTTCTGAGTGTGTGATCAAAAATTCTAGCCCTGGGGGGAGCTCATGTTACTGCCACTACTGGGTTGAGGCTGGATTTTCCCCTCTCTGTGAGACAGTCAAAATCTGGGAAGTTGCACAGGGAACGAAGGTGTGGGCAGATCTGATATTACTTAGGAAGTCCCTGGTGAGGGCATGCCTGTGTTTTGACCCCACCTGCTGCTGAAGGTTACTCGTTCCATCCACATAATATCTGTAGAGGTTTAAACTTGACTCATTGTTTAACGATGAGAGCGTTGGAAGGGGAGTTACGCGCTCTGGGACCTCCTTCTGGCTGGGCCATTGATTTGCGAGCAAGAGGCCTACTCAGTAAACCAGGGATAACATTATTAAGTTACTTAAATGGACTGTTGGGATGTTAATTACCCAGCACATTTGCAGTCAGTCTGCCCTTCTGAAAATTAAGCCGCTCGGCTGTCTAAATGATGCTTAACTCTGGGTGCAAAGATCAAACACTTCAGTTTAAACATCCCCATTCTCATCTCTACAGGCTATCACAGTACCATCATATTTTCAAATACCATCCCAATTCTAGAAGAGGAGGGCATGGTAAGGTCAGGATTAAGTTTCAGCCAGAGATCTGTAAGGAAGATTTTACAAGAAAGGGCGCTATCAAGTGTTATTGTTTGCACAGTTGCAGGAGCGCTGAATTACTGAATGTGTATGTAAATGCCGATGAGTAAAGGGCAAAAAGGGTGGGCAACAGGATGCTTTATTTTTGATCTTGAGTACAATCTATTATTGAGAAAGAGCAATACAAGATTAGTACCTGTCAACAAGACAGCTGGAAGCCTCTTTTTTGCTGATAAATGTTGAGTGCAGCTGTGCTTGGCACATGCTTCGGCTGTAAACAGGAGCCACGGTTTTAAACATCTTTCTGATTTTTCCACTCCTGTTAATTGCTGCTTCCACTTCCTCAGGGGTAACTCCTAGGCTTCATCCTAAAATCAACTGAAACCCAGAGAACAAATTAGTTCCTAGAGTCACTTAACCTTGTAGGTAAACTAAAGTATTAATTCATCCCTAGGAGTTGAAAGAATTATAAGTTCCTAATTGAGTTATGCTTAGACACTCAGAAATTGTTTTGTTGGTGGATAACCACAGGCAGAGCTGGGCTTTTCATGTTTTTCACAGTNTTGGCTGGAAAGCAGCAGTGTATAATTTATACAGGAATAACATTAAAAAGGGGATTGTTCACATAGATATTTCTGAGTGTGTGATCAAAAATTCTAGCCCTGGGGGGAGCTCATGTTACTGCCACTACTGGGTTGAGGCTGGATTTTCCCCTCTCTGTGAGACAGTCAAAATCTGGGAAGTTGCACAGGGAACGAAGGTGTGGGCAGATCTGATATTACTTAGGAAGTCCCTGGTGAGGGCATGCCTGTGTTTTGACCCCACCTGCTGCTGAAGGTTACTCGTTCCATCCACATAATATCTGTAGAGGTTTAAACTTGACTCATTGTTTAACGATGAGAGCGCTGGAAGGGGAGTTACGCGCTCTGGGACCTCCTTCTGGCTGGGCCATTGATTTGCGAGCAAGAGGCCTACTCAGTAAACCAGGGATAACATTATTAAGTTACTTAAATGGACTGTTGGGATGTTAATTACCCAGCACATTTGCAGTCAGTCTGCCCTTCTGAAAATTAAGCCGCTCGGCTGTCTAAATGATGCTTAACTCTGGGTGCAAAGATCAAACACTTCAGTTTAAACATCCCCATTCTCATCTCTACAGGCTATCACAGTACCATCATATTTTCAAATACCATCCCAATTCTAGAAGAGGAGGGCATGGTAAGGTCAGGATTAAGTTTCAGCCAGAGATCTGTAAGGAAGATTTTACAAGAAAGGGCGCTATCAAGTGTTATTGTTTGCACAGTTGCAGGAGCGCTGAATTACTGAATGTGTATGTAAATGCCGATGAGTAAAGGGCAAAAAGGGTGGGCAACAGGATGCTTTATTTTTGATCTTGAGTACAATCTATTATTGAGAAAGAGCAATACAAGATTAGTACCTGTCAACAAGACAGCTGGAAGCCTCTTTTTTGTTGATAAATGTTGAGTGCAGCTGTGCTTGGCACATACTTCGGCTGTAAACAGGAGCCACGGTTTTAAACATCTTTCTGATTTTTCCACTCCTGTTAATTGCTGCTTCCACTTCCTCAGGGGTAACTCCTAGGCTTCATCCTAAAATCAACTGAAACCCAGAGAACAAATTAGTTCCTAGAGTCACTTAACCTTGTAGGTAAACTAAAGTATTAATTCATCCCTAGGAGTTGAAAGAATTATAAGTTCCTAATTGAGTTATGCTTAGACACTCAGAAATTGTTTTGTTGGTGGATAACCACAGGCAGAGCTGGGCTTTTCATGTTTTTCACAGTCACACACAACTTTTGCAGCAACCCATGGTCCAGAGCAACCCACACTCACCCAGAGTGAGCGGACACGATGATTGCCTAGGGTGGTATGATCGTCTCATGGTCAGGGCACTTGCCAGAGGTACAGTTACATTATCTTTTAGCTAAATAGTTTGTGGCTCCAAGAATCCTATTTCTTGGATTTCAGGGTGGTACAGAAAAGGTAACAGCTGGAACTAGACCTTCCCAGCTCCAAGGGATGTGCTTATAGGAATAATGTTATTGCAACTTGAATGAAGTACTTAGTATTTTCTATTTGTCCCTATCCCATGATATTCTTGTAGCTTTGCCAAATGCAATTACATGAGCAATAGTAGTCTGAAATATTTACATGAAAAAGGAAAGATGTCAGACTAAAATCAAGA
The DNA here is from genome assembly GCA_013390025.1 of Pitta sordida. Classification (NCBI taxonomy): domain Eukaryota; kingdom Metazoa; phylum Chordata; class Aves; order Passeriformes; family Pittidae; genus Pitta; species Pitta sordida. The sequence goes on from WEKX01015469.1 coordinate 102,564, forward strand.
TAACATAGGACAGAAGGTAGCAGACAGCAGGCACATTTTTAGTTCAGAGCACTGTGGCCAGCAAATCCATTGATAGAACAGTTCTTCATTTTTGTTTTTCCTCCTAAAAAATGTGAAGATTAATAGCTGGCAAAAAGGACTAGAAATCTCCCTATGTTTAGCAGACAAAGGTTCACCAGACCGTTGCCTACAGGTTAGAGAACTCCATAACTCTTCTCCTTTCCTTGACAAATCTTAAATCTTTTATTTGTTTTAATTTTCTCGACACTAAAATCTATGACCAGGAATGCTGCTTCTTCGAATCAGCTCCTGATTCCACCTTTCTTCCAGTCATGCAAGCCTTCACTGCTTTTATTTCACATACTATTTTATCTCCATCTATCTCTCTCAACTATTTCCATGAAGAAATAAGAGCAACTATTTTCCATCCCCCTTCGTGCTAACAGTACGTTTTCTAGCACTGTACTCTTCCTGTTGTGTGGTGGCTGGACATGATATCATCCCTTTATTAACAATATGTGATGCATAAAAAAAGTTACTCTATACTTAGGCATATTAAAACTGCAATTAAATTTCCATGCTATTCGGTAACCTATCACAGAAACCAGTTTAAAAACTGTTGAGATTTATCTCTGCAAATAATTAAATTATTTCTTCACTGGTGCCCAATGAAATATTGCACGTGAATCTGGAAGCATTATTTCCTTTAAAATTTTCCTTCATGGTGTTTTATTGATCTCTTTCTTGTCATTGCACCACTATGAAACATCTGTGTTTTTCCTTCAGCTCACCATCAGCTCCCATTTGAAAAGTCTGTAAATTCTGTGCTCCCAAAAATCTATAGATAATTGATTCCAGGAGTGCATGTCCACAGCAAACTGTGTAGCTGCAGTTCCACTTCATTTAACAATATACAGTTCTTTGTTAGGTAGAGATCAAAGAATATAATTTTATTAAGTTTTGTTTGCCAGATTGGAAAAGAATGGGTTCTCTTTATTTAAAAAAAACCCTCAACAAAACAACAACAACCAAACCAAAGAAATGAAAAACACAGGCCAAGTCTTTTCCTTATAGAACGCAGGTAAAATAAAACTAAAGGCAATTCATAAATACAGTAATCCCCCGTATATTCGCGACTCGCATATCCGTGTATTCAATTAATGGCGATTAATTGGATTTTCAGTGAGTTGCGAGACTGCGCACATGCGCAGAATGTCCCAGACCACAGATTTCATTGTTAGGAAGCACCAAATGGCTTCTTCTCTGGCTGAAATGTTCCCATTTATTTTTTTAGAAATTAAAACAAATAAACAAAACTTTTCAACTTTTTTTTTTTTACTGAAAATGTTTGAAAAACAGTTGAGATGAAGAATAGATTAAATAGAAAAATTGAAACAGGATGTCCTGGAATGGAGCTGCCAATAGCAGCTTTGTTTTGGAATGGAGAAGTTCTCATCTTTTCTTTGGCATTTTATTATTTCTGTTTTAAGTTTTGGAGGCCTGTGTATTTTTTTCTGCTTGAAAGCTTGGTAAAGATAAAAAGCAGAGTCCAGCCTTCCTTCATTGTAAATTAAGTGGTTTTGGAATGTGCACACATCTGAAATATTTGACACTGATGGGTACCATGGAACAGCTTAAACAGTTTATTGATGGATAGATGCTTGTTTATTATTCCATGTGACAAAACAACATAGTCCCTGACACTTATTTATTTTATAAAGTCAGTTTTGGAACTTTCCTTTCTTTAAGATGAGGTTCATGTTCAGAATGTGTAGAGTTAAAAAATGAGACAAGTCATTGTACAATGGGACATTGTAATTAGAGCAGATTACAGCTGCTTGCCCAAGAGCTTTAAAACAAACAAAAACTCCCCAATAAATAAATGAATCCTGACAAAGTGCAAGTGGTTGGACAACAAACTGGTTTTTGCAATTTCGCCTTGAAAATTCTAAGCAGTATGAAGAGACTACACACTATGAAATGAAAATTTAGAATTTTTACATTTCTTTATATTGAAATGACTTCTTTCAAATAGTTCAAAATTCAAGATCTGATTGATTTCTCAATTTTATCTAATCAAAGTGTTCAAAATTAAATATGAAAGAAGGATTGTTTAACTGGGGGTGGGCTTGGATCTAAGAAATATTCTCTTTTCAGATGGAAAAATATCCAAACAGTGAAATTTATTTCATTTTATTCACCAAACTCTAATCTCTCCACCAAACTCAAACTAAACATCAAAAGTAAGATCAATAAATTGTTTTACACAATGTGCTATGAAAACACTAATATGATGTTAACTGCCATTAGTTACACTGTGCAAGGATGAATATTATTACATTTAATGGCTAATAAAAGTGGTTGCTGGTTTATTCCCTTAACATTATCCAGAAATACAGTTTTTATTTTCTTTTGTTGAATTTTTACACAGAATGCTAAGATATCTCTTTCTGGAGCACGTTTAACATTTCTGTCTAATTCTAGTACCTCCCAAATGCCCCACCTCTATTATTCCAATAAAAATGGTAGAACAACTGAATAATTGTAACAAAATGGGAGATAATGACACTTCCTAAGTTTCACAGTGTCCTTTGGTGGGGTTTTTTTGTACAGGACAAACTGAGAAACAGAAGTCCGGATAATTCTTTGTTACTTTAGAAATTTAACTGAGGGTGCTTATGTCATTTATGCTTTAGGATCACAATCTCCCTGAGTTCCCTCTATAGCCAAAGAAGACAGACAGGAACCACCAGCGGGAGGTTGAGCCGACAGAAGGAGCAGAAGGATCAGAAGGTGTTTCCAGAAGGGAATAGAGGAGAAAAAAGAATAGATAACAGAGAAAAACAAAACAACCCCCCAAAACCAACCAACAAACAAAAAAATCCCACAAAAACTGTCAATATGTCCTGATATAAATCTTTGGTTCATGTGCACTTTGATAATTTTGTCCTGATCCCCTCATCTCTAAAGATTATAGCAACCTAGCTAAAAAGAAAGAAGGAAGATAAAGATTATCCCTGATGTTGAGCTACTTCCAGTATAGAAACAGGTAATTTGGCTTAGAGTCTTCAGCCTGAGGAAGATCTTGTAGAAACATGTGCAATTATGCTCCTCTGAGAAGCTGAACTGGGAGCAGATAGTCACTGCACCTCATTCTTTTTTTTCAAGAGTGGGTTTTACGAAATGAGACAAATCCACGTCAGACTTGAAAGAAATGCGAAGGTATGTAACAGTAAGAAATAAAAAGACAGAACTCATTGCCCTGGGATGCTGGAGCAGGTACAAGGAGATCAAGAACATTCATGGCATAAAAATAATACAAAGCTTGCTCTCAGATATGGGGTTCTGGACAGCGTGGATGTTTCGTCTGACCCATTCTTATGATCCTTATTTTGTTCTTCTGAGTAGGTTTCTGTGGCCCACCAGTGGGCTCCAACTCTGGCCCATGATGTCAGTAACGTTTCTCAAGATGGTGTGAAGGTCTTTAAGAAAAGGTTGGATGATGTACTTGGTGGCATGACTTAGATATTAGGGTAGTGTGTTATAGGTCGGATGGTGTGTTGGTAGCAGGATGGCAACAGGTTAGGGAACAGGTTTGGCTAGGTTAGGTAATAGGGGATAGGTTGGACTTGATGACCTCTATGGTCTTTTCCAACCTTACTGATTCTGTGATTCTCTGATTCTGTGATTCTTAAGGCACTGCTCAGCCTCACTCAGGAAATCTGTGGTGCAGCAGGGCAACTCTCTCTGAGGCTACAGCTAGCGAGCAAAGACATCCATCACGCCTAAACAACATTATTTTTAACTTATACAGCTTTTCCCTGGAGTTTAAACAATTATTCACAGCCTGAAAAGAGGGCATCTGTAGTCACTTGGAGGATTTGGTCTCCTGCACGACCATATGAGACACTTCAGTCAACTTGTGGGCACAAGCATAATTTCTGAATTTCATGTGTATATATCTATGTTATCATACTCTTTCACTGTGAAAGCAGTAACTACTGTATGTGGTAAAATGATATATTGTTGTCCGCAAAATGTCTTTGGCAACAGGATGTTCACTAGCCTTGGAATTTTGCCTTGTATAAATATTTTTAATCTACTCCATGTAGGCATATTTTGGCTGCAAAATAAAGGGTTTTGGAGATTAATATATCCAGGCTCAGTTCTGCTTATACATTCTACATGCATCAAGGTTTTATTGAACTCTGCATCTAGAAACTTTGCATAGCAGCTGTTTTGGGGGCTTTTTTTTTTTCCCCCTTCTTTACTCAAAGGAGGATTATGACTATATCCTATTTTTATACTCTACAAATGTAGTAATTTAATCTACAGATATATTTTCATTCTTCAGATGTAACCTATATAAAGCATGTTCAAATTTATGGTCATTGCTTTTCCTGTAAAGAATATTGTTGGCCTCTTTTCAAATGTCCACATTTTCCCAAGGACTGTCCAAATAGCTATTTATCAATGAATAGCAAATGTAACAATTATTCGACAGTATCAAGTACCTTTCAGCTGAGTATCTCAAAGCTCTTTCAACTATTTATTAATCCTCACCATGCCCCTGGGAGATATCTTTCACTAGTCTGTTTTTTTGGCACAGCAACTAGGTCTCAGAGAAGTTGCATGCCTGGTTTCGAGTTTGAGTCCATCAGTCACAAGCAAAAGCACAGCCCAGAGCTTCTGCCTCGTGGCTGCCCAGTGGAGCTTTGGGCTCCCTTGCTCCACTCTGCAAGAAGAAATGTAAGGGAAGGCTGAGATAGTTGTCCTGCCCAGGTGTGCTTTGTCATTTGTGTGTCAAGAGGAATGTATACACGCAACCATTCAACCAAGTTTTGTAGGTTATCTTTCTGCTGAACTGAAAGTGATGCTGGTTTTCCGAGATCGTTAATCTCATCCTGGAGGAGATAACTGGCAGGGACAGGGTTCCCCCACAGGCATCCCAAAAAAGGGGCTCAATACAAGAAAAAAACTTGCTGCTGGTAGAGAGGGGAAGCAACATAACAGAGAGAGGATATCTTTCCCTAATTCAAATATCAACAGTTCTACTGAGAATGCACGAATAGCTTTCAGATGGACCATGGCCACTCACATCTTTGTCCAATTTCTGCCGCAATCTGGATGTGATAAGATGTCTGCAAATGCCTGTTCAGAATACAATTTAGCAGCTGCCCAAAGTGCCACTAGCTTAAGTCAAATCTCATTTGAGAAAAAAATGTGTTTCCCACTTCTTACAGGGCTGGAAGTTGTTTCTTGCACTGGTTGTATGTGCTTTTCTTCATGTAGCACTGTATACATTTCACATTCAATACAAGTAATATTAATTGGAAGAGAACTGTGAGGTCTTTTATTTATGCTTGCTACCACATGATTTTTTTCAGAACTTTTCTGGGACAATTAGTCTAGCATTCCTGTACGCTTGTATCTCATTACAGGGGGCCAGACTGTCCTCTGTAACACAGGCACACATTCTATGTCTTTAACTGGAAATGAAAGGCTGACACTGCCCCTTCCAGCCTGGCTCCATGGCCTTTGCCACGTGCAAGTACAAGAATGTAGGAGTGGAGGTGGAATGTCTTCCCTCCCACTCACCTCTCCAGAAACTGGCAGAGAAGTGAAATCACCTATTTAAGGCTTTCAGCAAACTTTTGGCCAAAATTGCGGCCACATGACCAATAAAATGGTGGAGGAGTTGCAGCAGGGACTAAACACAGGTATCTAGAAATGCAGAATAATGCAGAATGAGAAATATTGGCAGAGACATTGCCTGGCAGCTGACGCTGCTGGTTGAAAATACAATGGTGACCAAGAGATGTGAGACATTATCCGTCCTCAGTTTGACATTGCCATCATGTTATTGGGCATTTCTCAAAATTGTCCATGGGTTCATGACCTAATACATCCACTAGCTTGGAATTTTTCTTGAGAAATCTCTTTTCCTTAAATCTTCTCTCACTATATTTAACTCCGTCTTGAGCACAACTGTGTCCTCCTTGAAACCCAGACCTTGTCACGTGACTTTATCTGAGACCTCATCACTTTCAATTAAGTTATCTGCCACATTTTGTATGATTTTCTGCTTAACTTCTTCCAGACTAAGACCTTTGGATTTTGGACCCTATAGCAGTCATGCAGCTATACCAATTCTCACGTTCAAACGAGTCGTTTGTTTATGGGCCAGAGAAATATTATCTTCCCTTGAAAATTTTCATATTCCCCAGAGACTCCCCCTACTCTTCCTGCGTGGTTTCCCACAAGAGGGGAGTGATCTGGACCATGAAATGGATGCTATTTTATGAATAGTTAGCTTCATGTGTTTACAACGTGTTAATGATAGTAAAGCATAGGAAGTCTTTAACCTAATGCTATTGCAGACTGAGCCACTGTGCACATAGAGACATTTTTCTTCTCACCACTGCTTTTTTCAGAACACAATTTCCCCTCTAACTCCTTTCTACCACAACTCCACCATCAATAAGAGCAAACTGCAGGCCTCTCCCACAGACATGGACCGCTTCCAAACACAGAGACCCGTCTCCAGCAAAAGTAATTTCCAAGCCTTGCCACAGAATAGCTTCTCTTCCCTGAAGAGATAATAATAATAATATCATATAACCTCAGGAGACCACTGCTGGCTTTTTAACGATGGCCACTGTTATGCAGTGGAGACATGGAAAGTGTTGGTGGGAGCTCTCCTCCCTGATGTCTCTGTCCTTGTTCCTCCCCACCTCTGTTTTACCACAGAGGTGATGGGACTAATGCCCTCACACTCCCGTGGTATGATAACTTGAATTGAAAATCCTTTGCCTTGCCTCTCAGGCCTTCCTGGATACAGTCTTCCTTAGCTTGACTTTACTTACTACACCCTTCAGGATGTTATAACTTTTGATCTTCCACAGTTTTATTTATTATGTAGCAGTGCTGGCTTTGCTCCTGTGGCTGTGCAGGATACACATTTTGTGTCCCAGGAGTCACTGGGGATCGTGTGAATGTCTCAGTAACACAGAACTCAAAAAGTACAGGGTTTAAGTACAAAAGTGGGGATTAAACTCTTAAGATCTTGTCCTATGTTCAGAATCCTCCAACTAACATGCCAGTGCTCCTGGCTGGGGTCTACTAACAAAAAAATCTGGTATTTTGTTCAGCCAGAAAGATTCAGAATCACAGAATAATATTGTCTTTTTGGTTATACATGTGTAATTGAACAGTGTATATTTCTGTGGTTTAGGTAGTCAAGTTTGACATAATCTGTAATAATTAGCAAAGCCTTGTTGACCTATGGCACTTTTAGCTGCAAAGCAGAATGTGTGAATTGGTCCTTGAGGAAAATTCACCCCTAATGTAATTCCATTAACTTCATGCCCTTGAGATTTATACTGATATCCACCACCAACATCAAAGGTCTTGGCTAATTAAAGTGTAGAATAAAAATTACCCTTTTCCATCCCTTAAAATTCCACCCAGGGCAGAAGGGAAATCCCCTGTGGTTTTTATTGTCCCTTCTCATAAGGATAAACAGCTTTCTCTGAGAGCTCGTCTCTTTACCCACTGTGACAGTTAAATGGACACTGCTGGGTTGAAAGTAACGTTCCCAATCCTGACTCTTATTTGCACTAGTATAAATCACTAGTAGCTCCACTGCAGAAAAAGAACTTACATTGGAAAATAAAGAAAAAGTCAGTATAGGTGGGAAGAAAAACAGACCCTCATATTTACAGCAAATGATACAGCACTATCTATGTTATCTATAACCCGTCAGACTCCCAGAAATGTCATCGTTCTTAAAATCCAATTTACTTATCAGTCTTTATGGTGTTTAACTCAGCATTTCCATAACTTATATGGTTTACATGTTTCAGGTCTATTTTGTTTTCACCCTGTATGTAGCTATAAAAATATTCCCCACTAGTTCTGTAATATAATAAATAACATTCTTGTAAACTGTAATATAAAGGGAATTTTCTACTATGGCATTAATTATTCTACTACTTTAAACACTGGAAGACCACTACATGCTCCTGGACCAAATAACATGTTGGTGTCAGAATCTGAAGACCTCATGTGAAATTTTGGGAAATCCATGTGTGCCATCTCAAAAACACTTCTGTGCCACCAACTATATGAGATTAAGTTAAAAATTTTCCATTTCTGGGAAGATACCTTTCCTGAAAATAATTCCAAAGTGCAACACCACCTTTTGGAAAACTAGAAATACCAAAACGCCCCAAGGAAAACCAAATTCATGTTAAAAAAAAAAAAAAAAAAAAAGTTATTTTGTCTTAATGAAGATATCGTTTTGAAATATTCATGATTAAATAATTCTTGGAAGATCACCCTCTAAAGCTCAGCCAAGGTTTCCAGACTGCCCAGCCTCACCAGCACTAGAGAGGGTCAGAACCCGTGTAGGCTGAGGCCAGCCCTATCAACATGAGCCTCAGAAGAATAAACAATGTCTGCTCCAACAACAACCTGTGAGGGTTGGCAGGAACATGGTAGTCTTCCAGCAGGACCCTGTTTGTATTTCATCAAAACTTCATCAGACCTGACACATTCCTACGAAATACTTCTGTTTCCCCATACTGGCATTTTCCAACAAAAGAAGTGTTTGATCGCTGGCTCCCAACCAACTCTATTCTAAAACGAGCTGTACAAGCTGGCCCATAAACAGTAACAGGTTATTTCCAGCAGTTTACACCTGACTGGCACATACTCAGCTCTCTTTCAGCGTTCCAAACCATTCCTCCAGGCACTTTTGTTTACACACATATCCTTTGGGTAAGAGCGTAATTTAGTCCCACTAAGAAAATATATCAGTGGTCACTGATCAACGTAATATACTTTAGAGACTAAACCAGATTAAAGTGAGCCTATTAATACCGCAAAATACCAATCAATATTTGAACTGTTTATCTATATACATGCTAAAAGTGCATTAGCAAAATAGCAGCATATATACAAAGCCGCCCATTGTACCCACGTTGGCCCATTTTTCTTCAGTCTACAGCTGCGCACGTAGCCCCACTGGTTGTAAAATGCCAAAACACTGCTCCTGACAGATCACACCTGCTTCAAATAACACATCTCACCCACACTAATCTACAGCTACAGGCTGGTTTTAATGATTTTAAAGCGCTGGTATTAACTCTTAATGCTCAACTAGTTTTTATTGAAGCAGCAGAGTACATTTTGTCTAGTTTTAATACAGCCCCAATAAAACAGCTGGGAAATTGCAGTGCCAGAGAAAAGACATTCAAATCCACCATTTCCCCTATTGTAATAATAATCAGCTTGACAAAGTCAGATAGTAAAGCAGATTGTAGCACTTTGGGGCTTTTTATACATATATTTAATTATACCGTTAAGTTCCCCATTTGAAAGCAATTAAAAAAATACTTTCAGTTCAAGATTATAAAACTACCCACTTCTGATTTCAGCCTGACATTTTTATTGGTAATCTGAGTTATAACATGCTCAGGTTCATTCCTCCTTGATTGGCTGCTGAGCTTTCTGCCAGAGTTTTATAGCTTTATGGGAAAGTACAGTATTTAAAACTCCTTTAAATTCATGGGCTACTCCTGCTTCTGAAAAAGCTTCTCTTGACTTCTCAGAAATGCATACCAAGAGTCCGTGTTTACTTAAAAACATCTGCTTCATCATTTTTTGGTGTAACATAAAAACCAGGCTGATGTTTTCCGTGTTTTCCCTTTACTGTCCCTGGAGGTGTTTAAGAAAAGATTGGATGTGGCACTTAGTGCCATGGTCTAGTTGACATGGTGGTGTTCAGTCCAAGGTGGGACTCCGTGATCTCAGAGGTCTGTTCCAACCTAATTGATTCTATGATTCTGCAATTCTACCCTTGTGTCAAACTTTGAGACAATTTCTTCAGGGTGAAACCTGGCTTCCCCTCTACCCCCCCACCTCTAATGGAGTTGTGTAGTGAGATGTGAACAACAGACATCCCAGATGAACTGCTGACATATCACAGTTAGCATACACCACAATCCTTAGAGACTTTGGCATAGATCCTAGCTACAACTTGATGTCAGCAAAGAGTAGGCAGGGGATCTCACTGCCTGGGCCTCTGTTGGCATAAAGACCACTGAAAGAATCAAAGAAAACCGAAAGATTCCTTTTGCAGTCTTACAGGGAAACTCAGTTTATATACTGCCAGTGAGTGCAAAGATCTGCTCTTTACACCAAAGACAGAGGCAAAAAACTAAATTGGAAAGGTCCATTTTTGTTATTTTGTTCTGCATTTTGGTTCTTCTAAAATTCTATTCTGAGCTAACCAAGTTAGGACGCTTCTTTATTCAGCATCTGTCCAGCTCTCCTTGTCCCACTGGGAGGTAGAGGTTGATGTGTGTGGAGGTGAAAGTGGGTGCAGGGCTGCTGACTTGCCTCACTGGGGACACCAGACAGTGTCCAGAGGCTCTGGTGGTGATGGAGCATCTCTGTGGGGAGTCACCAGCGTGGGACCAAGGACATCAGCGTGCCATTTCCTGAGGGAGTGCTGCTCCCTCAAAACCTTCAAGAGATCCCATCAAAAGCTTGAAATTCATATAGGTAAAGCTTTGGCCCAAGACAGGACAGCCATCTCTACTCTATACGAAGAGAGATATACGAAGATCATATCTCCAGATTGCAGATCATTTCTATAGAACAAGGTCATAGTCTTAAGCTCCAACAAGGGAGGTTTAGACTTGACATCAGGAAAAAGTTTTTCCCTGAAAAAGTGATCCAGCATTGGATTGCATTGCCCACGGAGGTGGTTGAATCGCCGTCCCTGGAGGTGTTTAAGGGTAGACTGGATGAGGTGTTGAGGGCCATGATATAAATGTTATAGCTGTTAGGTTTTAGTTGGATTATAGGTTGGACTTGATGATCTTCAAGGTCTTTTCCAACCTTATCAACGCTGTGATACTGCGACACTGTGATACCAGAGGATGCCTAGATAATATTATAATCACGATATTCTGAGAATGAATTGGGTACCATCCGTACTGAGGCCATCCCCTGTGTCAGGAACTTGGCTTTTCTACTAGTAAATACTGATGAATATTGGTGAATACAAGTGGCTACTGACAATAGACGTTACTGCAGTTTGGTGAGTAGCTCAGGTGAGTGTTGTAGATGTTAAACCTCTATCAGGAAATGAAGATCATCACACTTGACTTTCAAAACATGCCTTTAATTCCTGTTAGCCAGAGGCTCCTGCCTCATGCTCATCCACACTGGTGCAGGCTGAACCTCAGCAATGATTTTTACGCCACATAAATGCGAGTTTGTTTTTCCAGAGCCCTTTCTAAGAAGGCAATGATTCGCAGCTAAGTCTCCCCCAAACTTAACACCGTACTTACTGAAGGAACACAGGGTGTATGAAAGCATAACAGTAAGAAGCTGTTTATACCCTTTAATATTATAACTCAGCTTTTCACATAAATCTCTCTCCTTGATTGCACATACCTCCAGCATGAACTCACGCTCCTTTTGATTTTCCTCTTTATTACCCTTAGCCAACTGAGTGATGTGTGAGTTCCTGTCACGGTGCTGACTCTATTACAAAGTGCAAAGGTAATTTACATCACGGGGCTGGCAGGGCAACCAATAGCACCATGCCTGGGAGGTGCGCAGCTCCAAAAAGCCTCTCTCTTTTATGGATAATGGAGAGCCATATTTTTTTTAAAAACAAACTATAAATTTCAGTGCATGGTCAGAAGCAAGTCCTTGGGGTGGGTGAGCAGATTTACACTCAGCCCACTAGCAGCATCGTGAGGAGTCAGCATCTTCTTTTGAGTGAAAAGCCCCAAGAGCAGAGCCTGATCCACCCCCTCATTGGCTGAATTCCTCTGGCTCGCTGTGGAGGAATCAGAGGAGTGGGGGAAAAGAGAAAATTCATGTTCCTTTGCTGAAGAAGTTCACTGTAAACCAAGACTCCCTGGAGCCAGAGCTGCAGTTTTCACACAGCTCCATACCCTGAACTATTTGGAAATTTTCATTCAGTTTAGATATAAACAAACCTTCAGTCTATCTGAGTTCACGAAGGGCAAAAGCTCTCCCAGAAGCAGAGACTGAGTGAACGGGGTCAGTCTTCAGAGGTTCAGGAGGAAGCAAATCCTTTCCAGGTGGCACTCAGCAGATATTCACAACACCAAAGGAAGCAACTAATTCCAGAGGCCAGTCACCTATTTACAGCAATTAAGGAGAGAGAGGCACCTCAAAAAGTGGTTTAGAGAATCCTAGTTAGGCTCTTGGTGTGATCTGTGCCTTGAAGAAAGCTCACCTTTCCCAGTGGTTTATAAACTTTACTCCTACCTGAGACAGGAGCCCACAGTTACCCTGGATGAATGGACCCATCTGCCTCTCTCTGCAAACTGGAAAATCCAAACCTCCCTGTGGCTGGGGACACAAGGACAACATCAACCTCATCCCAGGTCCTCAGGCAAACAGGGATGGTAACATGCATTCCAATGTCTGCCAGATTTGAGTCAAAATACTGCACAGTATGCACCAACACCCCAAATTCTATAAACACTGGAAAATTTGCATTTTATGGCAAAAGGTCATTTTCAAAAGCACCTCTGTGACCCTCTCCCAGGCCTTCTTCTGAAAAAGTCATCCTTCTGACTCTAAACTTCACATTCAGAGAAATTTGCTCTGTTCAGACAGAGCAAAAGGAAGGGAGGCATCTTCCTCACCTTCATGTACATGACATGCATTTACGTCTGACAGTTTTGTTTTACTTTTTAAGATCAGCAGTATTACAGGAAAGAGTCATATATGAGAGCCCTCATGTCACTTATGTACCACAGAGGGAAAGGGTTTTTCCTGCAACTTCCTCAGGTAACTCACGAGTACACTTGTTTTCATGCTCCAGTGGGAATGCCAAAATAATTGTTGTTAAACATTCATGAGAGCATCTCTCTCTCTCTGGTGTTTGACAACATTTTAATGTTAGAAATATGTTCTGAAAATACAGTGAGGTTCGATAGATACAAAATTTGCCTCCATTTAATCAGATCTGTTCAAAGCAGTCAGCTCTTATCTCAATTACATTAGGGGCCCAGGTAACTTTGGGAAATAAGCTTCAACAGCCATCAACCTCAAATTCTGATGTTCATTGAAATTCAGAGGACATATTGAGTTAAATTCCAGTGATGGTGATGTATCTTTAGTCGATGGATGTGCTACACAGCTTCACCAGCTGAGTTTCAGTAGCTTGCATTATATAGGCAAGACAATTCAATATAAAGTTTCCTCTACTGGCTTTCAGTGCACAGCTTAATTCAAGTCCTTTCATAAAGGGGTTTAGTTTAATCCAGGGGTATTAGGACTGGGGATCTTTCCATAAAAGTATAATTTTCAACCCCTCCCTTAGCAGAAATGGAAAAGGATTATGCTCTACATAACCTTGAGAGAGCCTGAGCATTAATATGAAAGGAACCAGCGTAGCCTCTCTGTAAATACTCTCACACCAAACATTTCTACAGGACTTGCTTTTGCAGTAGTAGCTTAATTCCAAAGCCATATAAATCTACCTTGTTTGTAAAACTACTGTAGGGCAATACAACACAGGCCAAATCTTCATTCCACTGACGTCCACAAGACTGATAGCAGCAGAAGAAAGCAACACTCCCATACGTTTATTATATCGTATTTTATAGGGCTGTCATGCTCCCCTAGCTTTGCACCAAGCTGGAGTCTGACCTGCAGCTTAGTACGAATGTGCAGGGCAGGGGGACTCGAGGTAGGATGCTTTATTCGCCAGGCATCACTGGGTGTTGCATTATCTCCCTCTGGGGCATGTTCTACATCTGCTTTAAGGGTGTGTTTACACTGCAGTGAGTGTAGTGTGAGTAGACATTCCTGAGCAAGGATTTTGAGAAGTATCTGAGGCCTCTTTGTGGCACAGCTGTGATAGCACAGACTTCAGCAAAGACTGGGGACCCCCGTATTCGCTTAGTTTTAGGGCTAATCTTCCTGAGCCCAAAACTACTCGCCAGAACAGCCTTCCCAAAGTCCAGGGAACTCTAAGGCTGCAGGCCCACTCATGCTCTTGCTCTCTGAATCCGTGCACAGACCATGGTGAGACTGCAGGAGCCAGAGCAACAACCCATGCATCCCACTGTGAGCAGTCACCAAGCCCTAAATATACTCACTAAATATTGTATCCTAGACTGAGAGAAGAAAAATGCACTTCTCCCCAGGCTGCCTGGACTAAGACAATGGTCTGCTTGCCTTTAGCAACAAGACCAGTCTGAGCCTTTAATTTTAGTATTTGGAAGTGTTGTAATGTTGAAATATCACAAGGTCATGCTTCAAAAATGCATGGCCTCGGTGTGGTTATCTAGTGATCAACTCATGATTGCTTTGACTGTTGTCCATGTCCTTATAATCCCTCAGCACCTGGAGCATCCCTCAATTAACCCAGGTAATATATATGTGAGTATACACACACATAAACATATTTGACAATATATTATATATATATATAATATAATACATATGTGTTCAGTACGAAGAAGAGCACACACTTAAATGCTAAGCTGACAAGAGGAAAGAGCATGAACACATTTCTCTACATTTTACTGCTTTATTCCTAAATTTGTGTTTTAATAAAATAACTTCTGTGTCCTCCTCTCTATAACTCATAATTCCGTGTGTTTGTTCACCATTTCTTAAGTCAATGAACTGTGACTGTGACTTCATCTGTGACTTGGAGATTCCATCTTTTTATCCACTTTTCAGTAATTGTAGGCAGTAAGAGACTATTCAGTAGATGTTACTTGAAATTATAGTGGTTATTCTGAGAAAACTGCATAGAAGGCACCATTGCAATCTAATTTGAGGACACTGTCCCTCTAAAGACACTTCCTTAAACAGAAAGTGTCAAGTGTCTATTCAAGCATTTACATCAAGTACAACCAATGCAATCAGTGCTATAATGATCCTTTAAACACGGTATTGACCTCAGACATCTGCAGTCTGACTAGCTGGAGAGAGCTGAATAAGGTTTTACTTCCGAACACCTTGATTTCTTCATCAGTGAAATGGATAAAATTAATTTCTCCTGTAAGGCTTTTGAGATCCATTAATTAGTAAATCACTTGTCACACATAAGTGATTATACTTATTTACTACCTTTATATCCTATTGACAAGTTCACTTGTGCTCAAAATCGGCCGTACCGGTGGAAATTAAAATCATTCTGGTTCAAGTGTTTGCATAGATTTTACAAATCTAAATATTCAGATTATTTCAGTGCTTATATCTTCATTTTCCTTAAAGAGAAAGACTTTTTTTTATCTGAATTTTACTTAAAATGACTTTAATTAGTAATAGTGTAGCTCTGTTGCACAAAGGAGAATTCTGGTAAAACTTTTAATACTTGTAATGACTTCTTTTTAGGTATTATTAACAGCTCCAAACAGTAAGCAGCACATTACTATAACTGGTTATTTATTACACCTACTGTACAAAAGGAAGCGAGTCTCTTACTTTTTTATTCATATAGATGTTCCTATAAACCAGATAGTTAAGCGA
Source organism: Pitta sordida (assembly GCA_013390025.1). Taxonomy (NCBI): domain Eukaryota; kingdom Metazoa; phylum Chordata; class Aves; order Passeriformes; family Pittidae; genus Pitta; species Pitta sordida. Next base: position 118,110 of record WEKX01015469.1, read on the forward strand.
TGTATTTATTTTGGTTGCAAGCCAAGCAGAAATATTTAAACCCTGCTTTTGGAAGCAAGAATTATCTAATCACTCACTAGCTTTTATAATAAAACATTTATCATGAAACATTAATCCATTAGTACTTATTTTCCATCCCATCCTTTCACTAGCACCTTGCTTTGAACAAGGTTGAGTTTGGCTGTGATTTTTCCTTTTATCATATATCATAGTTACATGATGGGACACAACAACACTGAATTCAGAAAAAAAAATCTTGCACTTTGCTTGAACTTGGCACCCAGATGTTCTGCTTGTGCTTCCACTGCTAACAAAATAGTGCACGTGTGAGTTCTGAAATAAGTCTTTCATCGTAATGTACCAGGGTTTCATGGATGTAAGGAGGCATGTGGAAACAGCTATGAATAATTACCTGCTAAAGAAAAACCTGTGTTTTAACTAGCTTTGTTTTTTCACAGCTTTAATTTGCATAGCACGTCACCAAACTGCCATGCTTAAGCTCCCTGGCATTAAAGGCAAAAATGAAACGCTTCAGGGGAATTTCAGCTTTGTTTTGCTTTGTTTTGCCAAATTAGAGATTAAAGGTAACCCCTGACTAAAAAGTGCAGTCCCTGACTCTGTGATGCCACATCACCTGCGGTGCGGTGTGGCTGATCAAAGGTTGGACTTCCTTGGGCTTTTGCTGGACCTGGATTTACAAAGCCACTGCTCAACCCAGTGTCAGATCAGGACCAGAGGGTGACATGTCCTTTTACAGCAAAAAGGTGATGAGAGGAAGGGGAGCACTCAGGGAACTTCACAGTCTCATTCCATTTTCTTTATCTCTCTCTTAGAGAAATAAACAAAGAAAAAGAAGGTGAGAAAATAATGAAAAAACAGAAGTGAAAGTCCTCAAGGGGAAAAAACTCCACAAAGCCAACAAACCATGATATCCGTACAACTGAGAAGTCTTTGCTGATCACTGGCTTTCGTGTGCTGCTCTTCCCGGCAGCAGCTGGATGCCGTCTTGATTAGGTATCTCTGGAGACATCAGGACAGCTGGATCTCCCCTCCATTCCCCAGGGGCTCAGGCTGCAAAAGTCAGCTGAACCCTTCAAAAATCTCAAATGGGATTCTGCAGCCTGGTGGCAGCCTGCTGCTGCACATTTTCTCCCATTTCTGTGAAGAAATGTTCCATTTCTTAGCCAAAAAAGCACCCCTCTTTGAAGCATGTATCACAGAATGTATGAAATAACAAAGCCAAATCCCGTGAACTTTGGGTGTAATCTTTACTGCTGGAGTAGATCCCTTGCAACCCATAGATGTAATAAATACTTTGTCAAGCTTTTACAGAACATGAGCCAAGCTATCATTAATTGTAACACTGGAAGACCCTGACTCATTCCACCTCTCTTTGCAGGTTTAACTGAGGTGCTTATGTCAAATCCTGGCTTTAGGCAGGCTGCAGCTTGGGAAGATTAGTGACCTGAGTCACCACAGTGATTAGTGAGGCTTGGCTGAGTCAAATAAAATGCATACGCAAACAAAAACTGACCACTGGAGAAAATTACTCCCACAAAATATGGAATAAAGGAGGAGATGATTTTGAAAACCATGGATTGTTTCACTGTTCAGATATAAATTTTCCTTGCTGGTTGTTAATAGATGGGTGAGAGCCTTGTGGTCTCTGTGGTCCCCAGGGGAAAGTGAAGGAGACTATCACCTTTGTGATGGGGCTTAATGTGTCAGAAAGTTACTGGATACAGATGCAAGAGTAGTTCTTTATACATTTCAGACTTTAATCTCCATCAGAAGTCTCCCATATGACTTTGGGAAGGAAGAAATTCCTGTTTTCTCCTGGCTGTGGGTTTTTAATCCTCAGACAATTAATGTACATCACAGGTTCACAGGTTATTCTGAGTTGGAACTCCCAAGCGAACGCCCACCCAGGGATCAAACCCACAACCCATACATCCTGCACCTATACTTCTCATGGAAAGACATGCATTTCCCATGCAAAGACAAATGCAATGCAGGTCCAAAGGAAGCAAGTTGGTCTTTAAGCAAAACTAGGAAAATAGGTAAAAAAAATTTTGGATGTACATATATCCAAATAATACAATTAACAGGAAAAAACCCACCTATTTTCTTTCTACGCATTGGGAAAATATTAACTGCCTTCTCAGAAGCAAGTTATCAGCACAAGAATCTGAGAGTTTCTGTCATTTAAACGTTATTACCTCATTTTTAAAGTTCATTAACCAGCCAGTGCAGGTGTGTTTAAGTGATCTGATAGAATTCCCTCAGCACCTACTGAGCCAAAGATTAGTTCAGCACTTGTGTCAAAATGAGTAGCATCAAGGCCACTCTAAGTTTTAAAGCTGAAGGCTGTTCCAATGGGCTGCTCCAGAAGCCAGAAAGAGGTAATGAAGTCAAATTCACATCACTTTTCCTCTCCTGGAGTCAGATTTACTTGTACACATAACAGCATGTAAAATAACATGTCGTGATACAATACAATACGATACAATATGGAGTGTAATGCAAGAAATAGGTGATGAAGCACCTCATTCCAGAGGCCATCTATATCCACATGGATGACAAAAGGGGATCAGGAGTAATCACCATGGATTCACTTGACCAACCTGATTGCCTTCTGTGGTGAAACAACAACCTGGATAGATGAAGGGAGAGCAGTGGATACTGTCTACCTCAACTTCAGCCAGGCTTTTGCCACTGGCTGTCACATTTTCATAGGAACACTCAGGAAATGTGGACTGAATGAGTGGAGGGTGAAGTGGATTGAGAACTGGGTGAATGGCAGATCCCAGAGGATGGTAACGAGGGCCTAGTTGGAGGCCTGGCACTAGTGGTGTCCCTCAAGGTTCAATACTGAGCCCAGAATTGTTTAACTTATTAATCAAGAACTTGGATGAATGGGCAGATCCCTCCCCAGGAAGTTCACTGGTGACACAAAACTGGGAAGAGTGGCCTGTACCCCAGAGGTTTGTGTAGCCCTCGACAGGTTGGAGAGATGGGCAGAGAACAATCTGCAATGCAACAAAGACAAATGCAGGGTCCTGCACCTGAGGAGGAATAACCCCATGCACCTGTACAGGCTGGGGTCAACCTGCTGGAAAGCAGCTCTGTGGAGAACGACCTGGGAATGCTGGTGGAAAAAAGGTTGTCCATGAGCCAGAAGTGTTGTCCTGATGGCCAAGAAGGTCAATGATACCCAGGGGTTCAACAGGAAGAGCACTGCCAGAAGGCCAAGGGAGGTGAGGTGATCCTGCCCCCCCCTACTCTGCCTTAGTGAGGCACATCTGGAGTGCTGTGTCCCATTCTGGGCAGCTCAGTACAAGAGATAGATGGAGCTCCTGGAACAAGTTCATTGGAGGGCAGTAAAGATGATTAAGGGACTGAAGCAACTCAGAAGGAAAAGTTGAAAGAGTTGGTTGGACCTCTTCTCTTGGCAACAGACGACTGAGAAGACCTCATTAATGTCCATAAGTATCTTTCTTCCCTTTAATATTGCATGTTTAATTTTTAGGCCAAGTGAATGATTTTAAAATGTACAATTCCTTCTAAAATTCACTAAAATTTCACTATTTCACTAAAATCCTGAAATCTCTAATCTTCTATTTAACTCACTAAAATCTATAATTTTCTGAATCCTCAAATCAGAAGGGGAACTGTCAAGAGGAGGGAATCGGGATCTTCTTGCTGGGGCTGAACCAAAGGACAAGAGGCGATGGGCAGAAACGGATGCAGAAGTATATGAGGAAAAACTACTTTACTGTGCAGGTGACCACGAACTGGAACAGACTGCACAGAGAAGCTGTGCAGTCTCTCTCACTGAAGATATTAAAAAACAATTCTGTGCAATGTGCTCTAAGGATCACCCTGCTAGAGGATGGGGGTTGGACCAGAGGAGCCACTGTGATCCCTTCCAACCTTACTCACTCTGATTCGGTGATTCTTCATCCGGGGCAGCATTGACAGCACCACTGAGGATGGGGGTTCTGCTCCTCTACTCTGCTCTTGTGAGACACTACCTGGAGTACTGCATCCAGCTCTGGGGCACCCAACATAAGGACATGGGCCTGTTTGGTGAGTCCAAAGGAGGACACAAAAATTATCAAAGGGATGGAGAACCTCTCTTTAAGTACAAAAGTGAGGCTTATAACCAAGCAAGATTGGCCATGTCAGACAGACTGTCTTATAACAGAGAAACTTAATTTTCCAAAACATATGAGCAGAGTGACAAACCTCAGTGTCTTCTGAATAACTATTCATAGTGGTAGCCTTTTGCACTCATTAACTAAATACTTATAATCAACTTTACAAATAGGCAAATGTTTCAAAAAAGAAAAAACCCTTATCATCTTTCTTATAGTAGTGATGGATACAGAGGTAAATCAACAATGATAGTTAAGATAGATCTTTGTCTTCCTAGAAAATTTAAATATATTTTACTTCTGCGCTTTCCCAATTAAAGGAAAGGCAACTCCTTTGGGATTTATCCTTTAATAGACTACTGAATGTGCCTACAATCACAGGGAATACTTCATACTTTTTCCTGAACGTACATAAAGATGTTACAGGAGTTCTTATACAGGGAGTTTTGCTAGCACTGTTAAAATACGAAGAAATTAAAATCACTTGGAAAAAAGCTTCATGAAAAAAACAATCAAAATTGCCTAAGAAATAAAATCACATAATTAGATTGCCTGGCATAAGCTTAACACATGAGATGTCCTCAGTTCTCATGCCATTCTCTGTCTTGATTGAGGAAGGAACTAAAAGACCAGATTTTTTCCATTGCTAAATTTTCCATTGTGAAATTTGACGTGTTCATGACTGCAGAAGCTCTGCTAATCAATAAATCACCACACAACTTTGATTAATTAACTAGTCAACAACTCATAAGACAGTTCAGTCAGACCATCTGCATTTCCTTTTTTCCTATGTTATGTCCCAGTGAAGTAAAATATGGCAGTTTCTATTCCCAGACTGTTTGCTTCAAATGTTCTATGGAAGAATTATGGATTATTTTTATTTGTACTTCAGTAGCAACCAACGGCCTCTTCTAAGCTCCAGGCTTAATTTTCGCTAGGTTTTACATGATGGTCTTATAATAGGCAAGGCTGGGGTTAGAAAGGGATGCACAGTAATTCTAAGGATGCTTGTCTGTACCCCCACACAACGCTGGAGACAAAGCACCAGAGCTCAGATGTCTGGAGTCCTCACCCCGTGCCTTGCCAGCCACGCTCTCTGTCCTGAGAGAAAACACAGAATGCTCTGGTCTAAGCAAACAGCATTGTTTTCAAAGACAATTTGCCAGCATGAGCCTTCCTGTAAAAGGAACCATTTTATTAGCACTCTGGGTGGGATGGCATCCTCCAACAGGATGTCTCCCATGGAGCCATCTAACCTGCGCTTCAGCATTAGGTTCTGAACACAGTCACCCTTCCAAAGTCAGTGCCCCAGCCCTTCCAGCAGGGTATGTGAGGGTGGGTGATGCTGGCAGCAGGCAAGACACAGCACATGTAGTGGGTGACAGCATTTTCCCCTCTGGAGAAAACAAAATTTTCATGTGTCTTAGTCATAGTCATAGTCATAACCATGACTGTGCATGGGGCTGGGTTGTAGATTCAGACAGGTTGGTGTTGCTTGTCACAGGAAATGGTTACTGCAAAAGGAGACAAACATAAACTTTAAAAGACACAAACTTAATCTTACTTCTCACCTGTGTTCCTAATGAGCTACCTCAGATTTCCAGTCTTTTCAAGAATGCAGCAAGGAAACTCAGCATTTTCCATTACTGACATATATTGCTTCTTATGCTGATTGGGCCCTTCAGTTACTTAGTGTTTCTTGTTTTATTTCAGATTTAGTGCTCTGTGACCCCAGCTGACATTTCCAAACTCCCATTCAGAGTTCAGAACCTTCCTCCCACTCCCAAGCCAGCAGAGACCTCTGAGCCACCCTTGGCTGTCCATGCACAGAGAATTCAAGGTCCTAGAATCACTGTGCTTAGGAGTGCACCTTGATCTGGTTTATTTAAGTGTGAGTTGGTGCCTCTACACTTATTTCCTTGCAGTGGTTCCAATTTGTCTGTACGCCTCCCACTGTTTTCCTCACTGCTCCTCCTGATAAGTCCTCTCCTCCATTTCTGTAATTGTCTCTCACAAATCCTTGTTGTGAAACAGGACGACAAAAATATGAAATGTTGGGATTGACAACCAGACAGAAATCCCAATATTTCAGGCAGATCTGTTGCTGATCTTTCCAATTCTGACAAAACAGGCATGAGTTTTCCTATCATTTGCCAGAATGCATGAGAAACAAAGTGAAGGCCAGGGTATCTACCCCAGGGCACAAGTAGTAACACAATTCGGTTGTCATTACCCAGAGTATGATTGGAGACTTTGATTTCAAATGCATGATAGCTCAGTTTCCATCTAAAGCAGCCAACAAACAAGCAAACCCAAAACTGTTACCCATGATGCTTTACCTTGGTACTTTTTTTGTTTTTTTGCTGGCCTCAGAAACAAAAAACAGAGGCCACGAAGCCATATATTGAAAAAGCTGAACCATACCAACCTTTGAAGAACCACACACAAAATACTATTTTAAATCAAAAGTATGTGTGTTGCACTTAGGACCAGGTTGCCAGCTGATGTAAAACAGTTCAGCTCCTTTAATCACATGGGGCTATGCCAATTTACATCAGCTGAGGATCTGTCTAATAATAATATGTGAAGCAGGGCTTCACCACATACTGTACTGAACGCTGGAAAACATCCTGTACTTAAATGCATGCAGCTCTTTAACTCGGAGTATGAGACTGGCCACATTGTTTGACATAAGGGTTAGTTTTCAGATAGTGAAATTTCAGTTGCCAGGTGCCAGAGGCAATTTATCAGACACTCATAAAATAAAGATCAAAAAGCCCATCAGTCTCTCACTGCATCTGGGATCTAGGAAGGAACACTTACAGGCCCCTATCCTTTAAACAGCTCTCACTTAAAGAGCTCACTGTTTATAATAACAAGAAAAGGAGAAAGGGGTCAGGTCAAAACCAGCTGAACAGCAGGTGGTGTTATAAAGGGTTTTTTCCACAGTTAAAACTTTTGTGAAATAGTGGTTCAAGTGTGCTCGTACAAGCCTGTTTCATATTTTTAATTTGTATTTTTAGATAATTTTTTGGCAATTATAATACGAGTCACAGATGACTTGACCTCTTTTTCTCTGCTGTTTACTCCAATACGTTACAAAAATAATCTTGAATGATTTCCTTTCATGCTTCCCTTCTGACTGAAAGCCCTTATTACACACTACTGAACTCAGGTTTTTAGATCCAGAACCAAAATTCCTCCAAAGTTCAAAGGGGTTCCTAAGCCGTGTTCCTGTTCATAACCAGCTTAGCTGGAATGGTGCAAGATGAGAAGTTTGGATTCAGATCTGAACCGTGCTATTATTGAATATTTAATGAGCACTCACAGTCACTCTCTGCTGAAGTCAGAGATGTGAACTTTGCCTTCCGAAATGTTTCAGTGTCAAGGCTCTGGTGTTGCCCTCAGTGGGATGGAAGAAGCATCTCCCCCCCTTCAAAAAATGTGTCGCATTCTGGTTTGAGTCCATCTCTTATGACTCTGTTCATTAGAGACATAATATACAGACTCTATCAGGTAAGAATTAGCCACACATGTTCAGAGTTGTCACCAAAAACTCACATAAGTACACTTCTCAAATGAGATAGATATAAAATCTATTCCAGAAAGCCTCATTTCTAGTCTGCAACTGACCGTGACAAGCTGATAAATTTGATACTCTAATTAAAATACAGCATTACCCCTGAGGACACAGGATCAGAGGAAATCTCCCCCTGATGTACTAAACACATCTATGAAGCACAGAGTATACACAGCTCCCAGAGACCTCAGCATTTCATGGCACTGAACACACTGGGGCATGGAATTTGCCTTGATTAATCTTAATCCCTTAAATTAAGTACCTGCTTGGGTTCCATGTATAGTAAATGGAAAGAAGAAGGTATCTAAATTAATATCCTAATAGCAGCACACCTCATATATTCTGCCCCATGCTCCAGAGGCACTTGCCTCCATCAGTCAGGCTTGGAAGCCCTGGCTCCCACATGAAACACCTAAATTAGATCCTTACCACAGGCAATGTGAATGACCTCACTGATAAAAACATCATTTTCTGCAGAGCGTGCTGTTTGCTCATGCATCCTTTCAAAAGTTGCTCTTACCTCCACTGAGTCGAACAGTTTCTTCACCACAGCATTGATTAATGGCCAAATGTTGGGATCAGCAATGCCTCCCATTTCACAAACACTGTGCTCATCATTTTTCACAAAAGTAAATGTTTGTCAACAGTTATTGCACAGAGGTAATAAAAATCCATGGGAAAGAAGTGGTGTGTCTTGGATACAAAAGTAAAATGACTATTATTAGTATTATTTGCTGGCAAATGTGACTTCTGTAATAGAGACCACAATATTGTTACCATATAGATCAGCATTCACTGAGGCTAGTACCCTCGAATTTTCTGACTGCTATCAAGCTTCCCAAACACCTTGTACCAGAAATCATTTTTCTATTCCAAAACATGAGTCAGGTCTCCCATCTGCTTTGGACATCCATTCAAAAAAGCTTACTTGGCCTTAATCCCAGTCACTGAATTCTGTGTGGTATCCAGTATAGTGTATGCATTATTTTGAAATGCTGTAATATTGACTATGTTATCTTTGCTTTATAACTGTGATCCCTTAGAGCTTTCCTTTGTATTTCCAGCATTCATTTCCCAGGCAGTTTTATAAAAATGTAATGAGGTGCTATTATTAAAGCCTATTAACTTATACAGGCTTGTTGCCTGATGAGAACTCAATTTTATTTTCCTTAAGCAGCAGGCCAGATTGCAATCAGGTAGTTTCTCCAGCAAGTATCCCAACAAATTCATCACCCTATTTCTTAGTCTGAGATAATGCCACAGTGGAGAGCAGGCCAAAACTTTCCATTTTCCAAGGTTACAACAAAGACATATTTACTCTTTTCACAGTAATTGGCTGTAGCAAGGTAATTCTTTCCTTCATTTTATTGTTTCTCCTCCTGTTTTTCAAATTTAGCCCCAGAAATTAGACTGAGATATTTATGGATTGTGCCGAACTCATGGGTTTTAATTAACATTTCTACGTAACCGAATAATTTCTCTAACTTATTTCTTCTAGCAAGGCTAGCATTGGGCTCATGCAGCGTGGAGAGGCACGAGACCACACAAAGGAGGAGGTTTTGCATTCCAGGTCAACCGTCTCCAGAGGCCAGAGCTGAGCAGAGCAAGCGCTGCCAAATTGTTTTAGATGGGCCCCAGCTCCGCCCTGCAGCTGTCAAGGCCCTCCCACGCACTGACAAAGCGAGATTTTCCCACCCTTTTCTGACCTCCAGGGACGCGCCCGCCGAAAGCACCAAGGTGTTAGACATTTTTGCTTAAAAAAGGGCTGGAGGAGGAGAAAAACCTTGCAAGGACAGCACAAGGTTGTCTATCTTTAGTTCTTACTCCTGTTGCGCGCGGTTCATCCGAGCTTGTATTTAACTCCCTCTACTTCTATTTTATTTTGGCTTTGAGTTTCATAAAGCAAGAGAAGAGAACTTGTAGCTGTGATTAGTGGGGAAACACGGCAGTCGAACTACTCACATTATTAGTGTACTTTGGGAAGTTTGGGCAAAAACTAAAAAGAAAAAAAAAGGGGTGGGTTTTTCGGTATAGACTAGGGAACACGGAGAGAAGATCCATTATGAGATAATGCTATACATTTTGCAAATATTAATAATTCAGCATGTTGGATATGCGATTCTGCTCTTAATCCCAAAAGATAATATTTCATACTTACTGGGCTCTTGAACAGCAAAAAACCAACATCTTCTGGCATGGTACATACCTCATGAGATTCCTTAATTGATACACTTGTGAGGGTCCTAAATGTACAGATTTTTGGAAAGCTACTTTTATTGAACTGGAATCCAGCCTAAATTTCCTTGGCACCCATCTAATGATATCCGAGGTGATTTAGCAAGTATTTCACAAATACCAGACTTAAGAGAAAAATGCTACTTCAAGTTGTCTCTGTGGATGGGAGATTAATGGAATGGCTGTGCAAGATTTCATGGCAGCCCCTTCAGAAAAGGATCGAGATAACATTATATTCCTAACAGGACAGTCACTTTAAAGGAGGTTTCTACATTTCCTGCACAGCCAATTGGGGAAAATTTAGTGCCTTTGAAGGCTTTTTTTGTGAGATTTGATCTCCCTAATTTTAGGCACAATAGAGTGGCAAATGAGACTTCCTCTAGAGCAGGCACAGGTTATTGAGACAGATGAGACTAACCTTCAATTAGTAAAGGAAAGCTGACCCAGTTTTATGTCAGGCCTTTCTATGGCACCAAAGAGTAACACTTCACACATCAGTTTTTCACAACTGTTCTTGAACTTGGCTTTGCTCGTGCATCTCCTTAAACCAGCTAAGAAGCCAATCCTGAACAGAAGAGCAAAACTTTCAGAGCATCGAATTTAGATTTCCCTCTATAAATTTGCTGCATACTGAAGCCAGAAAAGATTGTTATGGTCACCTGATCTGTTGTATAGTACACCACCTACATTTTCTCTCATAATATATTTTATGATAATATACTGGCTTTTAAAGCAATTCATTTCTAATTATACACTTTCAAGCTCCACGTTTCCTCAGCTAAGCTGCTCTGAACTTTCATTAATTACAGTCCAGATCGAGTTTCACATGTCATTAACTTGGAGGAGTATGATTTAAAACAGAACTTGTGAGATTACCACTTCTATGAGTGTTTGTGTGCAGCTAGACAGAAAAATATATGCCTCCATATAAAAATTGACATACCTATTTCTGATATGAACCCTGTCATTAAATGGAGTCAATTATTCCTTTTAGCTTTTCAAAATTCTACCAATTCCTTCCAGTACAAGCCAGGTTCAGTTCTTGGCTGCTTCTTTATGCTGGCTCTGTGATTTTCTCATCTTTAGCTTTTCCACTCATTAAATTCATAGCTAAATTCTCCTTTCCCTCCTGCCCTTCTGCTCCCAAGTCCCTTCAGCAGCATGTCTGACATGTCTTATCGTGTCAGAAGCAAGCTCCCTGCTCATGTCAACCAAAGCTCTGGATACTGTTCCCACCTACCTCCGAAGCCTTTCCTCTGCCCATTCCCACGGTCTCTCTCCAAGCACCTCCCAAGCCTCCAGCCTATCTGCTCCAGTTGGCTCTTTTCCTGCTCCCTGTGGTCCTCAGGAGCTGCCAGCTGGCCTGCTCTCTTCTCTTCCTCAGAAAATCAGATACTTTTGCTGTCCCCACTACCTAATGTGGAGTCAGGTTCATGTAACCCCATCTCAGAAGCAGAGCTCTAAATTCGTCTTTTCGCTCTTGCTTCGCTGTTGACACTATTTCTGGGGCCAGGCTCCACTGAAAGGAAATCAAAAAGTTGTGCACGGTTTTGACTGCAGGCATAATGAGCTGGCTCATGGACATCAGCTGCTGGATGGACTTTAAGTTCCTTGATGGTTTTATGAGCATGTCACCAAAGACTGATTTGCCTGCAGTTCCAAGTCTTCATTGGCTTGTTTGGGAGGCAGAAGCATCTTAGTTGCATGCAAAGCTAGTGAAAAAAAAAATCAACCCCATAGTTATAATTAAAAAGAGAAGAATTTTATTAAAATGTTGCCAGAAAAAATATTTAATTTTGAAACAAAATTAAAAAATCCATCTTTCTCCCTTCGCAGTACTTGGAAGTCAAAACAGGCCATGCAGTTTGGTTGTAACGTCTTAAGCAGCCAGATTGTTTGTTTCGAAGTGTTAATATCCAGTTTACAAATTGCCAAGTGTCGAACTACTAATGATATGGTTATTTAATATTTCTAGACAAAGGGAATTACTTCTCTCATATGTTATGAGAACTAATCATCATGGGAACAAAAGGAAAAGTTGGCTACTGAACCAGAGGAACTAACAGATCCATTACTTTCCTGGAAATGTTTCCTTTTAGTTGGCTAATATGCATTATGAGCTAAGGATAATGCTGCACATGACTGTATGGAAGGGATGACCTTTTTCTGTCTATTCTCCGAGCAGACAGACAAAATCTATCTCCATTTCAGACACCACACAGCACATTAGTATCCTTTAGTGTCTATTTACACTAGAACTGGGTGCTAGGACAGCTCTGTAATTTCTAAATCACAGATGGTTCATGTCTGGGCTATTCTGCACACATCCCACACCCATTTATATGGACATACCCACACATAAAAACCTCAGTTCTTTGAATATCTTTTTCATCCTTTTTGATTATCTAGCCAGGAAAGTTGTCTTCTTAGAAAGCTTATTTTCAAGCTGCCTTCTGGGAGTGAACTTCATTTCATTTGGCAGATGTAAATGAAAAGAAATTAATATCCATTTCCCCTGTGCCTTTCTCCCAAATGGTGTTCTGAACCTGGGTTTCATTTATTTCCTCTGTTCTGACAGAATGTGGCTCATTCTTACTCATCCCAGCTTCATCTTATTTTTGACGCCCATGATATGTTGTAGGGTTCAAAGAACTCAGTCTTTTTATGTTCCAAATCAGTGGGAAAAATTTATTTCATTCTAGAAGTGGTTCCTGTCCATTCTTTCTCTCCCTCCCTCCAAAAGCACAAACAGTGGAGAGGAGAAATATCTGGTAACAACTCGGGACAGGATGGGAAAATTTCTGTATGATTATCAATGTGTCCTGCCAGGCTTAAATGGCACTACATGTCCTACAGAGGAAAGAACTCCTGGCATAAAATAATTTTTCTACCTCCATGGCTCCTAATTTGAACTATTGCTCCATTGAGGAGAAACAAAGATTTTATTTCTTATTATTTTTAATATACTAAAAAATTATTATGGTGCTGAAATTCCTCCTTCATCACACAGATCTCACAAATATATTGTCATGCAGATTCTTCTGATTTTTGACAATTTGCTTTGTCCTTCAGGCAGATCCTTCAAGCAGGATCTTTGAAATCTGAGGCTGAAGTAGCATCACCTTTCATAAATAAACACATTTTGGAGAAGGCATTAATGAAGGAGGATGGTTAAATAGGGTTTCTGAATTCCTTGGTGTGGAGGGGGAGGCTGCACTTGTCTTTGTACGCCAGGAAATATTTAAGTTGAACCACGGGACAGTTAGTTTTTCAGCTGTGCCAAATTCCATATAGAAACAAGAGCAAGGTACAATGTGAAAAGCTGAAGGCTTTGCTCTCTAGTTTTGTCCCTGATTTAAAGCACTTGTGAGTCAATTTTTTTTCTGGAAAACACAGAAAGAACTTTTTATTATGCTTGTTGATTGACTGCCTCTGGCCCAAGACGGTAAGTGAAGTACAGTTACTCTTGGATTATACCCAGTTTCACCATTACTGATTGATCTTCCACTGAGAAATCAGCACGAAAGGCTCGTTGTCTGCTACTGCTTGGCAGAGAGAAGATCTCAGTGTCAGGATGGGACCGTGATGTCAAGGAGGCAAAAATAGACTCCTGAGAGCAACTCAGACTTAATGCCAGTTTTGTAATTCACCTGTGGTGTTACGTCCTTTACAGCTGGGAATGCTTCATTAAATACCAGGAGTTGTTTAAAAAGCAGTGTGCCAAGCTTTTTTTTTTTTCTTTTTTCTTTTTCCTTTTAAGTCTACAGCCAGCAAAGTAACTGTATTCTAGACAACACAGATAGTTTAACTTCAGTAAAAGCACTAATGCTGATAGTGTCAAAAAACACACACATTTCTGACAAGGACTGAGCAGAAGCTGCACAGCAGATAAGGAGGGTTTTTTTCTTTTAAATGAAGACAGAGGAAAATGGAATAAAGATAAAAAGAGTAATCAGACACTTTATAGTTGGGTTGTTTGGGGTTTTTTTGCCAAGTGACAAAAATCTCCTGGATTAATACAAAATCAACAGGGCTTCCCCACTAAGCAACAGAGTTATCTCGAGACTTCTTTATCAAATGAAATATTCCAAGAATCTGTTTCAATTAAAAGCATCGCTTCTATCTTTTACCAAATGCAATCTTTTATATTTGGCGCAGCTTTAGTAAAAAATGGCAAATATCTAAACAAACGGCATTTTAGCCATGGAAGAGGGACGATATCCATCCATTTTGTTTGTTTGGAGTCCATTCACACCTTGACTGATGCCTCTAGGTCTTGCACGGCTGTAGAGAGGGGACTGAATACTTTGTTTTGTGTTTGTTCGCTCCTGAACAGGAGTGAGTTGGTGTGGTAGGGTACACCAGCAGAGCCCCACTTACACAATGCTGCTCTCTCCCCCTTCTGGCTGGAAACAGCCAACAGCGATGGACAGCTGCAGAATTGTCCCTTCCCTTATGGCACAAGTCACGCGTGCTGCGTTAATGAGGAGTTAGCTCCATTTAATTCTTCCTGCTTTTCCTCCCTAAACTTCCCTCTCCTCACTGACAGGTTTGTCCCAACCAGGCACATCTGGGCAGTCCCACGTGTCTTTCCACCTTTGCTCTGTAGAAGGAGAAGGGTCCTGGGGTTCTCTGTGTCAGAAAGGTGGAGGTTTAGCATCCTCGTTTAAAGTAGCTACCTAGTTCCTTCAGTAGCTGAACTTCAAGTGTTAGTTTGGAGCAAAGCGTGGGAACTGAGATTTGCTAGATGTGCCCCAAAGGAGAATTTGTCTGGTTTTAAATTGTGAAATACTCCAGCTTCTGGTTTTGTTGTTCCTTTTTATTCTCAGAGTAAACACATATTGCTACTCTGATGTGCCTGGTCCTTCAAATGTTAACACACAAGAGTAAACTTTTATGGTTGCACAGATCAAAGGCCTGGACAAAATTAAGAACATGCATTAAGCGTTTGCAAGATCAGGAATGTAATCTACTGTGCCCAAAATAAAAATTCTGAGAACTTAGAGAAAACTTTGTAGGGATTTTCTTCATCTTGAATTCAAGTGAATACATCAGAATGGCCTGAAGCTGAATATGAAACCTTGGAGTTTCAATCTGCTTCTTGAAACTTCTAAGGCAAAGAATAAACAACTTACAGAAAATGAAATTTTGGTTCTGGCTTTGCAAACTAAATGCCTGTGCTTAACTTTATGAACAAAACCTTTGATGTCTGTGGGTTTACTCTGTAATGGTTTGTCACACACTGGATCTGTGTGACTTACTTATGGCTTGGCATACTTAGGTGTACTGTTTTTGCAGAGTGTTAAAAGCAATCGCTGGTCTTAAATGTGTAAGTTAGCTTTCATTTCGAGGGATTTTTTAAATACCTGGATTTTGTTAAGCAATACATAATATAACAGTTCTTCTTTGCAGTTGAAAAACACAGCTTCTCCAACACTAGCTGCTGTGCTTCACATACATATAATGTTGCCATCAGCTGCCTATTGATTTTTAAATGTTTGATTTCTCTCCCTCTTTCATACTTAGAAGGATTAAGGACTTAAATGTTCTGTTATGCCATACCATATGTTAAGAGGAAAGACTAATTTTGGCTTCCTAGAGCATTCCAAGCCCGATTTAAATAATATTAGCTAAAAGCTCAATTTTTATAAATGCTTAAATCTGCAGATGTATAGCTTTGATTAACATAGTCCTTTAAGGACCAAAATCTGCAATTTTTTAAATTTGAGAGGTCTGTCATGCTCCAGGGAGATGTACTGTTTCTTGGTGGAGCCCTGGCAGGGCTCAGAGATGTATTCATGTGTTCTGTTCACACCCACTGAATTTCACTTCGGAAAAAGTCTGTGGAACTCCCCTAACCACATCATTAGGATGGTTAAAACTCTCCAAATTAAAGCCAATTTCTACTTTTCACTTGCTTAGCTCACTGACAACTACAAGCAAATGCTTCCATTTTTTTTTCCATGTACAATGTATTCTGCTTTTTTTGCTATTAAGTGAGGCCTGAATGAGGGTTTGGTGTCTGCTGGGTGAGACATCCCACCACACAAGCACATGGATGACAGGTGAGCAGAGCTGCCAACATCAGCCTTCTGCCAAGCCTCAAGCTTCATCTTGTTTGAAGAAAAAAGACATTTTATCTTTTTTTTCCTGATTCCCATGAACAACCTCAAGAATTCTATTTATTTGCTCATTTTCTGTTTATCTAATGGGTTGTTGTTTTGGATTGTTTGGTCTTGGTGCATTTCTCTTCCCTCCGCGACATTACACATTGGCAGGCTTGGGACAGAACAACACTCTGAGAGGATACAAAGCATTCCCTTGGCCAGCAGGATGTCCTAGATGAGAATTAATGCAGAGAAATACACAGACAGATAGACTGAATTATGCAATCATCCTATCAAGCATTAAGGGTAGTGAGATACACCTATATCTGTATATAAATATATATCTGTATATATATACACCTATATCTATCTATATAAATTCACATATAATGGTATTGTAAATTATAAATACCACACCATTAAACTCTGATCTTTTAAAAAACATTATTTTAAGGCAAGAGAGAAAAATGAAACTTACAACCTTTATAGCACATCCTTCTTTTTATCTAGTGAAGTAACTTAAGTTACCCTTTTTTCACACAGATTCTCTTTTTATTCCTTCCATATCCTAAGTAGACACTGGATCTGCTCTGCTGGACAACTGATCCACCTCTCTCTCGTGTGCATGCACGTTACCATCATTAGTTATGGATGAGATCACATCAACGACCACAGAATGACCATTAATTACTCTGAAATTGCTTCAGTCTCTCACTAGAAGTCGATCTAAAGCTTTGCTTTGGAGCAGAAACACATCCTTATGCATTTTTCCCTTAAAACTTACATCTTGCTTACAATGAAGTTCTGAGGGCAAGCAGTAGCCAATTGAGATTTAATGTGGCACTGTAAATATGTGTTCCACCATGGCTTGCACAAAGGCACAAAGCACTCCAGCGGATGATCTACATCAGACCCTACATCTGGCAAGCATCAAGAAGATATTCAACCTGCTGCCTTGAAGAAAACACCACCAGCAAACTCTGACCGTATTAGGCATTGCTTACAAATACGTAAGTATTTCTGTTTTCATACAGGAATTATACAGCGTATTGAATCCTCTCTCAGATCTGGTCTTCTTTGCCATTGAATGTCTTCCAGGCCTGTCCCAGCCATACGTGATGGGAGATCCTTCAGATCTCACCTGTTGGGGTCAGTCCATTTGTATTCTTCATTGTGTAGCCAAAAAACTACCATGAGGCATTTGTCAAGCTACCTGAGATGCCTCCCAGGAAGATGAGAGAAAACAAGTGGCTTTGGCCATTCTTGAGAACCATCTTTACAGTTAACAGGCACAATCATAAATTCTAGTTTCTTAGGGAGAAAAATCACCAGGGGCTTCTGTAGAATAGAGACATACAATCATACATTACACTTTAGCATTACACAAGAAGTTCAAAAATTATACCCAATCGGATTGTGTTCAAAATTTCTCTGTGTCGTACTTCCCAGTTTTTTTACAGGTAACGAAACAAACCTAGGCACTCAGTGTATTTTTAATTTTTTAATTGATTTGATATGCTGGTCTTTGAATGATCTCTAAAAGCATCAGTGACTTTGCTTCACATATAAAATGATGATTTTAAAGGACCATATTTGTGCTTAAACCCGTGCCTCAACTATTCATTATTTTCTATATTGTCAATTACTTATATGCTTATTTGCCAATTGATTTTATGGATGTTTTTACCAGTTTCATTCCTGGTCCCCCAAATCATATAGTACTCATCTTGGTAGTTAATGTTTTCCTTTGCTTAAAAAGTAATAAAAATGAAAGGCATCTACAGTCGTGTGATGGCAACCATGCTGCAATAACACTGCCCAGTGAAAAAATGCTCCTGGAATCTCAAAATATCAGCATATTTTAAATATGTAGATGCATTGTGTTCCCAAAAGAATTAAGAATTCAAGGGGACAAAACATCTCTCATTCAGTTGGGCATGAAGAGGGTCAGCACTGCCTTAGGAGTAGATGCTGTTAACAGAGAAGAAAAGCTGGAAAGGGGAGCAGCGGTACTTCTAATGGAAAATTCTTATGTGATTCCTTCCAAAGCCCAAATGTGCATACTCTGTGGAACCTCAGAGGGATATTTCTGCACTGCTCACATCCACTGATGGGGTGAAAGGTCCAAACCTTCGTTTCCGTCTATGGAGAAGATTCACCCCCAAGGAAAGCACCACCAAACCCATAGCTTTATTTTATGCTGAGTTCCGTCTTTACATATGGCAAAGACATAAGTTCATCTCACAATAGTCTATTATGATATGTCAAAATCATAGGATTATCTTGGACTGGGCTGTTAATATACACCGTGCTGATCTGCGTCAGTATCGTTTTAACTTGGTGCCAACTTCAGAGGTGTTTTGGACTCTGATAACGAGACACAGGATAGGGGATAGAAAAACAAATTGAGAAGAAAGACTGGCTTTTTTAAGGGAGTAAAATGAAATCTATAGCAAACCAGATATTTCTAGTGATAAAAAAAATAAAAAAGCCTTTGGAAACCAGCCATTCTTAGTATAAAGTATGTGCAAGAAGGAGAACCTCAGAGTGGTTCCACTTCATCCAAATGCCTCCCACTGTTTTCATCACTGTAGCTCATGATGAGCTATCCCTGCCAGTCTCTCTCACAGACCCTTATGGTCTTTCCTCCTCTTATGGTTTCATGCTTTTAAATTGCACTAAGTCTGCTGGTAAAAGAGAATGTCTATATAACTGATACACCCATTCACCTTGAGATGAATGTTTTATTGGTTTGGATGTCATCATATTCCTCAAAATCACATGTTCCTCCCTCCAGCACATATGGCAAGCAGCTGTACTGTACAGACACTATCCTTACAGTTTAAACCTGGGAGACTCAGGAGTTCAAAATCAAAACAACAAAATAAATAACTCCGTCCTCTTCTCACCAAGCACTACTTTTAATCAGTGCAGAAGCAAAGCAGATCAATGTGAAAGAAGAAATTAAGCAAGGAATAGCGATTTCCCTGTCTTCAAAAGATGCCATTTCAAAGGAGAAAAGGCACTATTAATCCAAAGGTTCTCAAAAAAAAAACCCAAAACAAGTGGTCCAAGTGTCTGATTATGTCTTCTTTAATTTTATTGGAGGAACAGGAGGGTAAATTTGCATCTGGTATATTCAGACAGCAGAGTGCTCTAAAAATAACATCCAGTGTTTGATCAGCACTTTTCATTCAGATATCTTATAGCCATTTACACGGATGAATAAGGGGCCTTACCCCTACTTTACAAGACAGAAGAATCAAGATAATGTTGAGTTAATTCACCTGCCCAAAGATAGCCCTTATCTTCTCCTAAGGAACAGAACCAGATTTATGGCAATTGAAGAAGCTGAATAAGCCTGGTTTTCCATTCACTCATTCCATCGTATTTCCCCATGGCAGCACATTCCACGTTAGGTGCTGAGGGCCATGGGACCATCCAGGACGCTCTTGTGCCGTGCACCCCCCATCTGCATCTGGCCCTGTGGGCTAGTAATGCCCCATGAACTGGGGCAGTGGTGAATAAACACAGATCTGCTGGATACTCAGTAAATCAGATGGTCACCTAACCTTTGTCTTTTAAAGTCCATGAGCAGAGAATGCCAAGACTGCAGAGATTAGAGTATCACAGTATCACAGTATCGATGAGGCTGGAAAGGACCTTACAGATCATCTAGTCCAACCTATAATCCAACTAACCCAGCATCTACATCTAGATCATATCACTCAGCACCTCATCCAGCCTACCCTTAAACACCTCCAGGGTTGACGACTCAACCACCTCTGCGGGCAACCCATTCCAAATTCGGATCACTCTTTCAGTAAAAAACCTTTCCCTAATATCAAGTCTAAACTTTCCCTGCTGAAGCTTAAGATTATGACCTCTCGTCCTGTCCCCAGAGACCAAGGAGAAAAGATCAATCCCTGCCTGTCTACAACCTCCTTTTAGATAGTTACAGACAGCGATAAGGTCACCCCTGAGCCTTCTCTTTTCTAGGCTAAACAGACCCAGCTCCTTCAGCCTCTCCTCAAAGGGCTGATCTTCCAGCCCCTTTACCATCCTAGTTGCCCTTTTCTGGACTCGTTCCAGCACCTCGACATCTTTCTTGAACAGAGGGGCCCAGAACTGAATACAATACTCAATACTGCAGCCTGAATCAAAGCCTTTACCTATTGCAAGCTTTTGTCACAACTTACCCAGTACAACAGGAAATCCTATCACAAGCGATGCACAATGGTGTGGTGACTGCTTGCAAAGAGCCTCCCATTCACACGGTCATCACGACAGAAACCTTTCAGCATGACTGCACAGCACACAGCAATCAGCCAACGCTATATTTAGACTGAAAAGACTTCTTTCACTCCAGCTGCATTGAGAGACTGGAAATTGCATTGCCTACAAGCCCCAGAATTAGCTCCTTGACTTCATTTGCTCCACTAACACACCACTTGCTTTCTCCTTCACTCCTGATGTTCTGACTTTTGTCAGTCACAATAAAAAACCTTCTCCCTAGTTGAAATAGGAGTGTGGTGGTTGGGTATTTTCTTGGCACATCTATTTATGCTGGAGCATTATTGACACATTCACATTTACTGACAGCTTTTTTTTTTCCTTTCTCCTTTTTAAACTTAGCATCTGCCAATTCCAAGTTACTACACTTTCTGTTTACAGCGTGCCCTAATTATGGAAGTGAAACCTTCTCACAGAAAGCATATTTCATGCCTATGTGGTAGATATTAATAGGAAAAAAAGTCCTCCCAAGTTACTGAAGACTAGTGAGCATCAGGCAGAACCAGACATGGCTGTCACTTTTCAGGATAAGCACAGAAACAGATTTAATCAGATCATCTTCCCTCTTCCCAAAGCTCCCCTTCTACTATTTCCAAGGTCCTGTTCATGGCAGTCCACAGCACTCATTATTAAGAAAATAACAGATTGTCTTCCAGTTCCCAGTACCAGGAGATATGCTGAGCTGCTTGCTTTGCTGGTCACATTGCTGTTGTTTATCATATAAGATTATTTGTCTTGCTCTTGCACCAGCAACTTCCTAGTGCCAAAAGCTCTTTGGAGATAAATAGAATTTCAGTTATGACTTTAGTTTAGAATGTTTCAACCCTGAAAATGAAAATGCTGTGAGCTACACTGATGATTTTACACGTGACCTCTGTAATATAACAAATCATCTTCCTAGTAGGGATGAGATGAAGAGATGTCAGGTAGAGGTCAGAATCCCTGTTCCATATCAGTAACCAGGATATCATCCCAGAATATGGCAGGAGGCTTCTTTGGTGGACGCCAGCATAGGAAAGGGAACTAAAACACAAAACAGTTGTAAATCAATAGGATATCCAGCAGAAGTGCTCAAACTGGGAAGTGGACATGGAGACTAACAAGATAAACGTGCAGAAGATGTTCGCTTTATTGCTAACTCGTCTCTGTGTCTCCCTTTCTCCTCAGCTATGCCTGATTTCCGAATACTTCCAGATTTCTGGGTGTATCCTTCATTGCTCATCTTAATCAGCCTGTAATACTGGGATGACAGGGAGGAGCAAGGGTGTGGGGATGCCGAAGGGAAGTGTAGCCATCCAGTGGTCACTCAGCGCTCAGCTACACAGCGAGTGCTGCGTGGAGCCTGGAGGTTTTCCTCAGACTGTTCCTGAAAGCTGTGAGAGAGCCCGCTAGCGGAAACTTTACACTTCAGTGGCTACATCTTGGCTTCCATGATGTATGAGATGGAATTAAATACTGGGAAACTTTAGCAGAAGTCTTCCTATTAGACAATTTACTACACAGGAGTAATATTCCTCTGATCTTACTTCAAATTCGCATTCTAGTCTGTAGTATCAATAAGCCCAAGCTGAGCCCAAAGCCTGATGATCAGGGATGATATAATTATTTCTAATGAATTACATCTTTTTCCCACGAAGATTTTAAAATCCGACGAAGAGGAAATGAAAAATCAGAAGTGCCACTAGTCCTGTAAACCATCAGAGACTCTTACACAGAGTTTATGTGACTTCCATGAGGTTAATGTGTGAATGAATCCCTGCCCTGTATTTTAGTTTAGTGCCACTGTCCCCCAGCTTTATTTCCTACATAGTGCGTGCTCTATTGAGAAGCTCATTGTTTTAAATTCACGGTCCCTTACATTTGCCAAGTGACTCTTGGAGCACGAAAAAAACCTCCAATATATTAACCATTCAGCTACTGTGAAACAACTTTTTTTTTTTCTGGTCACAGAAAGAGAGTGGTTAGATTTCAGGGTTTTACCTTAGTTACAAAAGACAAGCGTTGTGTTTTTCGTTCCAGATATTTTTGGGCACTGAACTGTCCGTAAAGAATATGATATCAACTATGTATTTTACAGATATGTCACGAGTGATTTTTATAAAGTGCTTTCAGATGACTACAAAAGAGAGATCATAAAAGACTGGAGAACTATCATTATGTAAGGACATTTGGCTTCAAAGGATTACAACTGATAAAACTATGCACTGTGATAAAGAAAGTCCATTTTTTATTAGGAATGGGCTGATAGTGTCCAGAGCTAGGTTAGGGTTATGATTTAGGTTTGAGGGCAAATTGGACAAATGCTCAGACATATTAACAGCAATATCCTGAGGCTGACTTTATGAAATTCAGGAATGCCTGAAACAGAGAATAGGCCCCTTCCAGTATTGGATCCATCTGCTGTTTCGATGTTAAACGTAGATATATAAAATAAAATAAAGTGTAGAGAAGTAAGATTCAAAATTCTATTCAGGTCATCTTTATTTTTCAGCTTTAATTAAAAAAAAATCAGTTTATCAGAGGCATACTATGAAGTGTTTCCAATGATTCATGGAACCTTGATGAAATCTCAGTAGTGAGCAATGAGTAGGCCTGTTGAGTGTTGGACTGTCTGGGGTCAAGTCTTCAAAAAACACACAATCATTCTTATTGTGATTCAACTATTGCTGAAGAGTAAAATAAACTCCATTGACTCAGGCTGGATAATCATCAGGTCAGCATTAGGCCCTTTAAAAGCACACCACACCATCTCTTCCTGTACACAGAATTTGCTTATATGTATACTTTACATATTAAACCTCACTAATCTGGTCAAAAAACTCTGTCTAATCATTATGTTAAAACAGATCTTTGCTGGGATATCTTGAGAAAAGAGGAGATGAACCATAATTTCCCTTGAAGCATCTCCTTTTGTCACTGGTCACTGTTGGGTACTGGCTGCTGGACTATATCAGGGATGGATCTGATCCATTGTGGCAGTTCCTATAGCCTTCTTCCTATAGCCTTCTTCTTATCGTAAGCCATACTATGCTAAGTAAAGTTTTCAAATTGAAAAATCTCCCCTGAGAAGGAAGAGACAAACTATGTTTGCAGTTAATTGAAACATACTGCCTTTATTTTTTTTTTTTCATTCTGTGGTATTTCTTATAGGTAAGGTAGGATGATTTGCTTCACAAAGCTCAGAGAGGCCCTCTCACAAGTTGAATCCCCTTTGACATTCACATGAGTGAATCCTCCCTCCTCAAAGGTCAGGATGAATTAAAGCAGCTGTTCTAGAAAACGCTCATATTTTATATATTCATATTTCTATGAACAAACGAGGTGGCAGCATCATTCTCAGGTACAAGTTTAGAGTCTCAGGAATCTGTTCACAAATATTTATCCTCCTGATGTGTTCTGAACCATTCTAAGTGGACTTCACTGTACAGGTTGAGTGGTTTTTTTGGGAGAAAATATATGAAGCTCGAGAGGTGCAAGGAATAAGCTTTGAAGTAGAACATAATACGTAGTTCCAGAAACCTGAAAAATAAAACCTCAAACCAAACCCAAAACAAAACAAAACAAGCGTCTTCAAAGCAACAAAGGTAATTCAAAAATGTCTTGGGATTTCAGAGATAGATTCTCCAGTACCTCAGACAAGGGTTAACGATGACTGACAGTCTCTTTCAATCACCATGTTTTTATCCATAAGGAAACAAACAGAAAACCAATCTAAAAAAAACCCCAAAAAAAGCGCTGTGGGGCATGAGGAGAAGAGCAATTAATAACTTCCAAAAAAAATTCCTGAGCTTTGGATCATTTTTAACACTCTTCGATGGAAAATTAACTCATAGCAGATTTTCTCACAGTCAAAGAAAGTCCAACACAAGTGATGTCCTACTCTCAGCTTCTAGAAACTATAACCTCCTAACCTTAAAGATTCAATTTTGCATTCTGCAGAGCCGTGAGCAGTTTTACTCAAGGCCAAACCAGGTCTGGCTGCAACCACTGCATTTGCTTCCAATTCAGTAAAGTGAACCTCTTGAGCAAGTATTTTGTGCAGAGTTCCTGAATGACGTGCATCAGCGATCAGTGCTTCCTCAGTTGTGACAATAATTAGAAGTGGGGTCTGAACCAAAATTCTTGGAAGCAAATAACCCCATTCTTGCATTAATTTCCAACTCAAACCCAGATGCAACTCTGAATGTCACAAATTAGTTCCCCCTCAACAATGAGCAGAACTAAAACTTCAGACCAGATCCCCCAAATTCAAGGATTTTAAAATCCAGCTCCATATTTTGTGGTTTGGACCCCAGTCTTTTTCTGGAGATATTTTCAAGGTTAAAACATAGTAAAAGGCAAGCAGTTCCCAGTGTTTTTCTCCTCAGAAAATATTCCTATATATCTTTCAGCTGGTCAAATTATCCTATTTGAAACGCATTTGTAATGACTGAGTGACCTGGTTGTGAGCCTGTATCTGATCATTTGCAGACCCTGTTAAATAACAGCTTGTGCATGACTTTAGCAGATGGTTTAGCTAACGTATAATTTCTATAGGTATATAAAATAACAGTTGGAACCAGAAAGCATAATGGCCTAAAGATTCTCTCTTCGTTTTTGCAAAGTCATTTTCTTCTAGTTGTTACAGCACAGCAGCGAAGGACCATACAGGGAAAATGATGTTGGGGTAAACTAAGTTGAATAATTGCACTATTTAAGTATTACTCCAGAAACTCTACTAATGTGTGTATAAAAACAAGCATTGCCCAGATACTTACAAAGGGGGAGGTCTGTACCAAGCAAAGCAGTTTGATCAGCACTGATGTGGGCATGGTCTTAAATATCTGCAGTCTCCAGAGAAGGTTTATTTTGACATAGTCAGCAGTAAAGACCTAGTCTTTAAACAACATCAGGAAAGAATTCCATAATTTATTTTCAGGAGGTAATATATTTTAAAGGCTATGCATTGTCAAAATTAAGAGGCAACCCTTTGCTCAATAGCCTGTGGATTTCATTCCAGATGATAAGGAAACAATATCTGGATTCACAGCTGATACTTTTCAGAGTTTGGAGGGACAGAAAATCCAGAGCATAACTCCACAAGAAAGGAGTATGTCACCCTATATTTCATCTGTACCTGACTGAGGGAGTTAGAGGTCCTGGAGAGCAAGGGGCTACTCAGCAATACCATGAGGGTACTCCACTATGCCCCCTGCACCCTAATCCCAGTACATGCCTCTCAGGTGCCTCCATCCATCCATCCATCCATCCATCCATCCATCCATCCATCCATCCATCCATCCATCCATCCATCCACCCACTCATCCATCCATCATGAAGGGTATGCTCTGAAGTTTGCCCCACAAGATTTTCCATCAGGGTATAAACTGAAGTGACACGTGATACCCTCTGTACCTGCAGACCTGCATTTCCTTTGGAACGAAGTCCTGATGTACAAATGAAAGAAACATGACCTCATTACTCCCCTTGCAGAGCTGGAAAGAGGCCACGGTGTTGTGTGAACTGAGCCTGCAAGGTTTTGCTGTAGGACCTGTCAGTCCCGTAGTGTTGGCTCAGCCAAAGGGCCCCTGTGGGAAATTTCTGCTTTGAATCATCCCCTGGAAGAATCCACCGCTCCTTATCGACCACGGAGGAAACAAGCCTGTGCCCAGAGCTAGCCTTTGTTATCACATTTGTTAATCATTTACCCTCTATTAAAGACGTGGCATTGTGTTCAGCTAATATTAATTCTGCTGTGAACATCAGTGAATGTCTTGCGTGCAGACTTGTGGGTGTTCCACACATGCATTAATGAGAGAATATGTCATCCTCCAGAGCAAAACGAACATAGATCAGGAAGTTCTATCAAACTGCCTCCTTAGATGTTTGGGTTGTTTTTAAATTAAATATTTCGAGCCACAAAAAGGGGCTATAACTTTGCAAAAATATTTACAGTTCTCATTCCTGCTTCTATTTCTGATCTGCTCTACCTGCTATTAGCATTCAGGATGCTGTAATTCTCCAGCTCAAACCTGAAGCCAATCCAAAATCATTATTAAGTAATGGGAATAAATCTGCTCATTGACATCTGTGAATGTGGCAGAATGAATCCCCAATAACTGTCAGAAAATAAAAAATAGCAGTCAATTCCAGCAAATTAAGATAGAGCTTATAAAACTATCAAAACATATAAAACTATCACTTCCAGTCCTGCAACACCCACGTACATGAGTCTAATTTATATGAATTGTTCCAAGCCTCATTTACCAAAGAAAATTGCTGTCATTATGGATACATCAATGAGTTGGTCAGGAACATTTTTGTTCTTCTTCTCAAATTAGAACATATTGATTACTTCAAACAATATTGTTTTCAAGGGGAAATGTTGGTTTGGGGAAATAAATTGAAAAGTATTTGCAAATGGTTTTTGAAGTTACAAAGACTTTGTCTCTGAAAGTGATCATTCTATGTCTCAAAATTACTTTTCATTAAGAAACACAAGCAACTTAAATTACAAAGTATATATTGAAAACAACCAAAATATTTCCAAATTGCCAAAACAAAACGTTACAGCTGATTTGAACCAAAACCGTATCTTCTGGATTTATAGCCCATGATGTTTTTAGATTTTTGACTTCTTTGTCCTGATTCAGGACATAAACATTTTTCCATACTGTTACATTTGGCCCGAATGTGAAACCCATTTCCTGCCTGTTTCTTTTTTACTACCACATTGATGGCAGTTCTCCTAGTACAGCCACAGCTGTAAGATATTGGCTCTACTGCAACTGTAAGGTTGCTTTTGCTGAGATATTTTACATCAGTTCCACAGGCCCAAAAGATAACTGTGCTGCAAACCCAATTTTTTTTACTTGCTAAGATAACTAGATATATAGTTTTACACACACCCCCAAAATCCCTCAGATCTGGCTTGTGATAGCCATAAATTTAAGAGTAGATTTTCCTCCTATTTGCATCAAGTATAATCTACTTCACTGAAAGCATTCCTGTAATTCACCAAAGTGCAAAGGTCTCTTGAGTCCCACATGAACAATTTTAATGTTAACTATATATATGTAACTATATATATTTTAATACTTCAGTATAGAAACGGGAGATGCACTAGTACCATGGAAATGGTCTTATACATTCCATTTTACAAACAGTGCGAATAGACTTGCTGCATTCGCTCTGCTAATTTTGTGTCCTATTCCCAGCTCCTTCCTGACTTCTTTCCTCCTGCCACAGTTGCTGTCCGAGACTTCAGGTAAGAGTGAATTCCTTCTGTGCTCCAGCACTTGGATGTGGGAAGAAATGAAGAGGCTCCATGCACGGTATTCATTTCCCTTAGCTGGGTGTGCTTCTCTCTTATCCAAACATGATTCGACAGCAGAGGAGAGTGGCCTTCAGCAGAATTTTATGGCATATCTACAATAAAAAACAGTTTGGGGGCTATTCCTGTATTCTGAGGACTCCTGTCCACAAGGGTAATGTGTCTTGTCTCCAAAAGCAGAGGGTGTACGTTGAAAATAGTTTACTGGAAGGAATATCTGCCTCATTAAATCCCCACAGCAGGTCTGGGTACGGCTGGGAGGAGCCCAGGAGCACATCGACAGCAAAGCCCTACAGGCAGTCACGGGATGGTGCCTAAGACGTTCCCCAGCTGGGTATTATTCACTGGTGTGGACTTACCTGTCCAGTCCAGCATCTCAGCAAGACTGGGAAGGAAGAAAACTTACTGGCAAAGGTTTCCAGGATCCCTCGCCAGCAGAGAAAGACTTAGTGACATGAATATAGCAGATACCAGCCTGGAGGCTAAACCCCAGAGACAAATCCCTGACCAACCGGAGGGTGGGGGATCAGTCAGTGGAGAACCATGCCTACACATATTGGGAACCCCTTGAGAGATCCCTAAGCCCTCATCTACAAAGTATAAAAGAGGTTGATGGTGGTGCGATTTTTTTTATCATGGAATAATTGAATGGTATTTTCCATAACTTCCTAAAATATTAGCACTGTGATGCATTTCAACTTGATGAATGAATACTGGCTTTTTTTTTTTCTCTTGACTGAGAATTTTCCTTAAGCCTATAAATACCTGAAAGCAGAAAAAAAGATATATTTTTGTTGGTTTGTTCATTTATACCTTACAGAGATCTTGCTAATAAGGAGAGGGCAGGGAGCATGAAAGATGGAAGAGAGAGACTGAACACTTTTAATTTTGACCTTAGCATTGCCCCTGGAAAAACCACTAAACAGTTGAGTTTGCACATGATATAAATTTCTTAGCCCCTTGTGGCAATAAGAGCTGCAGGATAATGAATCACATCATCACTTCAAAAGATAATATGTACAACCTTAATGTTTTTAAATTTCACACAAGGGCAGCTGGAAACCTGCCAAAGTTCAGAAGAGCTCCTGAGTTATATGCACAGTATCAGGACACAACCACGCATGGAGGGAAAAAAAGCCCACCAATGTTTTGTAGAAAGAAAGAGAAACTGGAAAATAATATGTTAATGGGCAAACAGAAATACAGGGGTCCACTTTTTCGTCCTGTGATATTACACAGGCTGATCATGTCTCCTGTGTGATTAATTAGTCTCCTCGATGCTATGATCCCCACAATGCTTCTGAGATGGCAGACAATCCCGCTCTTTTTGCCTTCTCTGTGTGTGTTTCAAACCTCTTGCAACTGCAAAGAAAAATAAAAAAAGGACACGAGCGATCTCACATGTAGGATCAGCAGTTTTGCACATTTGTGAACAGCCAGCAGCTCTCAGCGTAAAGTAAACGTATGACCTAATAAAGTTGTGTAAACACGCTGTCATTAAATATGTGCA
Organism: Pitta sordida; assembly: GCA_013390025.1. NCBI lineage: Eukaryota > Metazoa > Chordata > Aves > Passeriformes > Pittidae > Pitta > Pitta sordida. Next base: position 147,304 of record WEKX01015469.1, read on the forward strand.
ATAGCTATTATAATTCGATATATTCTTAGCTGTCAACAGGTTTGGGACTGGGCTCTGGGTGTTCCTGCGTGGCAGTTCAAGCGGAGGTGGCGGCCAGCGGTCCCTGGAAGGCGCGCTGCCAGTTTTCTGAGTGCTGGCTGCTGATGGAAGAGGGAGCTTTCCAGAGTTGAAGCAAGGGATGCCCTGAGAGTGCCTTCTGGGGATGCCAGCACAGCCAGAGGAATGAACAAACTGCTGTGTTTGGTCTTCCTTTGTGGCCGTCACCGAGGAGCCCCAAATGGTGTCAGAGATAAACACAGCAGCTACGAGGAATGAAAACTGCAGTAAGATTTTTTGACTACTGCTGAATGACATGGGGTTTGTGTTTGCCTGGTTTTGTGTTCTCTCAGTGGAATGGTCTGCCCAGGGAGGTGGTGGAGTCGCCATCCCTGGAGGTGTTTAAGAGAAGACTGGATGAGGAGCTCAATGATATGGTCTAGATGGTGGGAGGCTTGGATGGATGGAGCGTGGTGCCCGTGGTTCCACACTTGTGGGCCTGATCCCTGGGTGGACGTTCTCTTGGGAGTTGGACTCGATGATCCTGTGGGTCCCTTCCAACTCAGAATAACCTGTGAACCTGTGTTAATACACTACAATTCTGCTTGTGCAAAACCAGCAACAATATTTCAGGACTTAATTTCAAACACACCACGGGAAAGGAGACTGATCAACTCCTACAGCCAGGACAGGCCCCGTTTCAATATACCCCAGCTTTGCCTTTTCACTCAAGGAAAAAACAATCGAAAGCTGGAAAATAAATCATTAGATTTTAAGTGCAGAAGGGAACAGACTTCTTTTTCAGAGCTGGTGCCAGAATCACTTCCAGGTATGACCAGAAAGTGGGAACTTGCAGCTAAGACCTGGGATTTCATTTTGTTCTTCCTCATTTGCCATCCAAATGAGGAAGGACTCAGGGAATGCTTTGCACTGGAGGTGGCAATGAGGATTACAACCCATTTAAATATAAAACAACTACATTAAAAAACATTTTTAAAAAAGGGTGAATCTGCCCTTACTTCATCACCACTCTTTATGGAGGTTCAAAATTACTCTTTATGGGATACTATACACTAAAATCTGAGGGAGAGAAATTTGGCCAAAGCTCATAGCAAGTCTTCTGTTTTGTCAGTGTGAAATACTTGATAATTTGTAATGCATTTAGCCATTAATCATTTTAAAGGGCTTTTAAATGGGCATGGACTCCTTTGAGTCTTTTCCATACACAGACATTGGATCAGGGACCTTTGCTACAAATTACTTTTGTCTGGACTTCTAATACAAAATCAACTTGAGAACAAGGGAAATACATCACTGTTAAATTTTATTATAAGACAGAGCCCTTATAACACATCATGGGAAACATTTCTTGAGCTGCTCTATTAATAACAGCAGCGCCTGATTTCTTTGGTTTAAACTTACCTTTTTCACATTTTCTTGTGACATTTTCCAGATATAAATTGTTATGATGAAGAGTCATTCAAAGCAAGGGAAAAAGCTGTAATTATGTTTCTCTTTTCTAAAAGAGTGTGGGGCAAGAGGGGGATTATTTTACACAGATCAGTGAAGGACACCCTAATAAAGATTGGTCTGGAACATTTCTTTTTATGACAATTGACTTATCAGCAAGAGCCATTGTAGCAAATCTGGAAATTACATAATTGCCAGAAACTGTAGATATTTGACTTGGCAAGAACTTTAGGTGTCTCTGATTTATTATTGTAAGAATTTGGCTCTGCAAAGATGAAGAAATGTTTAATGAAAGAACAGTAGAATACAAATGAAACAGGCAGAGATCTTGTTTTCGGAGGTTATATTTAACTACATTGTCACTTCTACTGTAACACAAATAAACCAAACCGAAAATGTCTGGGGTGACAAACTGGCAGAAAGATCAATCTGCTTGAAAACACTAATTCCAACAGCTAGCCACTCATCTTTTCCTCTCCATTTTGTACTCCCCTTTGTGCAAGTTCTTTGCGGGTCATTCATTACACCAGATGTTATCCCTGCAAAGCTGAAAGAGACTTGCATTTCTTAAATCTGCCTTTCACAAGGCACTGAAGCTCTTTCAAGTAGCAAAGTCCAAAGGCATTAGGTATTATTAAATTTAAGAGAAATGTAGGTGACTAAGATCAGAGTGGTGAAGTGGGAACACTATAAACACTTATTTTAGGTTCGGAGGACTTGCAGACCACAGCAATTCTGAAAACACCCATAATTATTGTCAGTATCAGAAGACCGGGTCACCACGCAGTAGATTAAGGTGGATGTCTTTGCTTAAACCATTTGCATCAAAGAGATTTACTTTGGCAAGTCCTCCAGGAGACATTTTCCCCTTGATAAAGTTCAGCCTCTTTTTTTCTGGAGAAATGCTGTTTCCTGAAAACGGATTATCATCTGCTCTTTGATATCTCCTTATGTTTCTCGTGTTATCTTGCTGCCTCACAGAGGAGTTGCTAAGAACATCCCACAGTTTATCTCTCTTGGCATTCAGCTGGGAGGCAGCAGCTGGAATCAATGCCACCGCTGCTGCTCCTGGCAGCAACCGCTGACGGTTGCAAAGGGGAAGAAATCCTTCTGTGGCGTGAGATCGACATTCCTATCTCCCAGAAGATACACGTGCTGGCACCATCACCATCCATTAGACCAGAAGCTTTGAGTCTGCTATCAGGCTGGAGCTCCTCTGCAAGCACTTGGACAGACCACGGCCCTGCCAGGGCTCTGATCATCTCTGCTACGGAGGAGTAAAACACCCCGCTAGAAAAAAAATGTTTCTGTTGAAGTGGAAAACTCAGATTATATATATATTGTTGTCAGGAGATTAGGAAGAAATCCCTAGCAAAAATTCATATAAAGCCATTTTGTTATCTCCGTATTTTTCTTCCAAAAGTCAATACTGAATGCTGGGAAAGGGGAGATAGAGCAAAGAAGCTGACACTGCTTTTGCTAAATGATGGAGATGTGACTAACAATAAATTAATATTGTCCATGCAATGAGTGGCATAGCATGTATAGCATGTATATCATGTGCTACAGCTACCTGGGGTAACTTATTTATTGGGGACAACACCATTTGATGCTGCCTTGAAACGTGTCACTTCCAGTAAATCTCAACTAGTTTGTGGGTTTCTTGGCACTTGGTTGGTTTGTTGGATTTTTATTTTTTTTAAAGAAGTTTTAGGACAAATTGGAAGGAGTTTGTTATGCATTAGAAGACAAATCTCTCTCTTCCTTTTTTTTTTTCTTCAACAGCTGAAACTATGAGGAATTATAGGTTTTACAAAAAGAAACAGGAAGTGTTTTGAAATGGTAACAGGATTTGAACTCTCTACTTAGGGAACATGACATGAGAACATCTCACAAAAAATTGCCTCAGTGTCTACACGAAAATATGGGCCTATTATAGATTATTATCTCCTTGCAGAGGAGAGTTGGTATAAAAACTTTATGGGTGCTGCCTTCATATATTTTGCAATATATATTGCCTGTCTTTATTCAGACATACTATTATAAAATTGATATCCAAATGCTCTGAAAGATTTTATTTATTCTGTGCTTTTTACTATGATTTAATTGACTGCTTACATCCTTTTGCATTTCATCAGAATCATATGCAGTGCATGGTCTGTTATTTAGAATCTTTTTCCTGGCAATAAATAAAACCCAGGTTTACAGCTTTTTATTCAGCTGCAAATACTTCTCCCATCTTTTACTTAATGCATTGTTAGTAGATCATGTATAGTTTATATGTTGTAGTTTAGGCTAAATAATAATTTATTGTTATTATTGTTATTATTATCATTATTTCAGCCTGGACTGAGAAAAGTTATTTCAGTGAAATTTTTCCTTCTACTCTTAGAATGCAGCTAGGGAAAAATATATCATTTGAGTCATATTAATATTTAAAGCAACTTTTGCCGTACTGCTGAAAATCAAATTGGGCAGGTTTTTGAGGCACAGCATTTGACTTATGTCTGTTTGCACAGAGTCTTGATGGATGAGGGGTTCCTAATCACCTGCAGCACTCCAAATAAGGTGTCCAGTATTCTGGCAAATGTAACCCCAAGAAGTCCTGGTAAGACATTGGAATACTCAATGAAATTTTTGGTTTCTTGGTTTGTTGAAGGCTTGCTGCAGGAGGAATCAGTGTGGAAAACACCTCACCAAAATTAAGACTATAAAAGTATATCACCATGGAGGCAAGGGCAACAAGAAAAGCTCTGGTACAACAGAGATATTCATTGGCTTCAGCCTGGAAAATAGAGAAATTATGTCTGAGTGGACTCAGTAACAGTTTATCAACTTCAACAAAGAAAAGAACTCTAACTGGGTTTAATATAGGCATTGTTCTGTATGTATTCACATTGTTGTAGGTTTAAGGTAACAGAGTAAGTCAATCTTTTCTTACTCATCATTGCTTTTTCTACTCTCTAAGTAGTATATTCTAATATTTTGTTACCTAAATCAAAATCCAGCCAGGTGCCAGATTTCCAGCCTCAGTTTTGTGACTAGTGCCTAGCAGTGGCTATAGCAATAATGTTGGTAGAAGTCTGCATTCAGGACCAGCTCAGCCTTCTGAGCCAACAGTTGCACCCCAGCATCACACAAATCCTGATTTGCAATTATCCTTTGAGCCTCTGTGAGCAGACAGGGCAGTACAAAAGGACATGGCTGCAGGTCACAAAAACACTCAATGCACTTTAATTAAAACCAAACACTGGCAGTGGCAGGCAGTCACCACAGAACTACAAATCTGAGCAGGCCATTGGGACCTGTCAGGGTCTCTCCAAACATGACGCTCAATCCAATCTCCCAGTGATTCCCTGAGTTTAAACACATGAACAACCCTTCCCATCAACATGTATAACCTCCCTCATGCCACCAACCACTGAATTTCATACACTAACATACATACAAGCCCCCAAAACCTGCAGAATATGTATTTCAGGTTAACAGAAGCTACTTGCTAAGGTACGCTTACACAGCAGGAGGCTGCCAAGGCCTACTACAGCCCACGAGTAAACCTGAATTATCTGATACTGCCAGGAACAGGCACAGCATTTTTGGGCCAGCCCAGTCTGTATGAACACTTGCCAGTTGTTCTGTGCACTTTAATGCTGCCGCACTGCCACATCAATACCCAACATAGCTACTTCGAAAACCCTTGGGTTCACAGGTTCACAGGTTATTCTGAGTTGGAAGGGACCCACAGGATCATCTAGTCCAACTCCCAAGCAAATGCCCACCCAGGGATCAGGCCCACAAGTGTGGAACCATGGGCACCACGCTCCATCCATCCAAGCCTCCCAGCCTTAAACGCACATCACTGAGCTTCTCATCGAGTCTTCTCTTAAACACCCCCAGGGATGGCGACTCCACCACCTCCCTGGTCAAGATCCTCGGGTTACCTTTGACCGTAGTTCTCACAAGCTCTCCATCATTTGGTAGGTCTTTAACTTCCATCTTCAGGGCTTTCCATAGGGGTTGCCAGGCAGGTTAAAATTTCTGCAGTACCTGTGGAGAGACTGGGCATCAATCATGTTTAAAAGTCTCAGATTCAGATGTCTGGATCCATTCCCCTGCACTGTGCCAGCATCCCACATACACATTTCCCAAAGGCATTGACCACAGCAATACAATCACCTTAGGCTCTCCACGTGAAAGAGAGGAGCATCCAGGGTGCAAGTTCAGCCTTCAGCGGAATGAACTGTCTTCTACACACACATTTTTTCCTCTATGGAGAAAGACCATAATGACTGCTGAAGGGCGACAAGGATGGTGAAGGGNTACAAGAAGGGAAATAGGATGAAAGCAGGACAGTCTGTATGTTTTGTTCAAAGTCAGGAGCTGAAGTTAATAACCTAGTTATATGATCCATGACCTACTGAAATCCCATTGAGTTTCTTTTCTTTTTCTGCGATTTTATAGCGCCATTTAAAATGAGGGTTGGATTTTGTGATGTAGTTACTTATGGAACTCTAAATTGTAGAAGCCTCCCACTGCAAACATGGCTTTTATGTTATTCCTGATGTTACTCTTGTCTTTGCTGCTTGTATTGTTATCTTTCCACACTGAAGAACAATATTGAAAACAGAGAAACATAAATACTGCTTTAATGTAAATAATAAAACTTGAAAGTCACTTTCAAGGGCACTACAAACAGACTGCTGGAGTATTCTCCGCCCTGGTGTACGCACAAGGTGAACTCACGAAGTTGTCTGAGGAACGTCCAAGTTTCACAACAAATGGAAAAGCTGGAGCACGAGGAGCTTCCAGGTATGTGTCTCACCTTCAGCTGCAGCTGAGTCCCATAACCTCAGCTCATGACCCCCTGCACCAGGCAATTCCCCTCAGCGATCACACCAAGTGGGTCAGCCCAGTTTTCCTGGCTCTATTCTGGCCAAGTGCAGGCAAGGGACTGAATCACTGCTCTGCAAATGCACCAGACAGCAGCCCTGCTGTGGGAAAGCATGTGGGGAAGGGCAACTGTGGGAGCCTCGAAGAGGTCTGCAAAAACAATCTTCCTTCTACTGAGGGGACCCGAGAAGGGAGGAGGGGTGTCATATGGTGAGCACCTTCCTGTGTGTTCCTGCAGCATCAAACACAACAGCTCCCCGGTGCTTTTTGAGGCCCTTGGAAACAAGCACAACACAAACAATAACCCATTATCATTGCTTTTAGTCCTTACTTGTTTTCTCCCAAATGCTTAACTCGCCAAAAGGGCGGAGGGGACCTGAAGCAGAAATGAGATACACATTCCCTGCAAAAGAGAATCACATCATAACTTAAGTAACAGAGATGTTGTGTGCAGGTTGCTGACAGGTTTGAAGCCATGGCTTAGAGAAGCCCTAAATCTCCTCTTGCATTTACACTTCTGGCTCCTCTTACCCCCTCAGGAGCACTGCACTAATCACTTACAATCCTTCTCTTGGAAATGGGTGGTAACTCTGTGCAGTCAAAAGCACTCTTGCTGCAATTAAAGCTTGTCTCTTTTATAAGTAGGTACAACCACAGGGTCCCACACCCTTGCTTGGAGCAATTTGTGCATTTTCCGACTCTACTCCTATTCTTTAATGCCTAAGAATGTGTAGAAAGTGCATTTTTTCCACACATTTAAACAAGCAAGAAGCTTTGTCACCAAGGGCAGCAGCAAGATGGCCTACTTGTCCCATTACTTGTGAGTTACACCACGGGGTAAGGCTCAAATGAGACTTGCTATGCATGCAGGGAGGAAAGTATCAGGAACAGTGTGGTCAGTCGGACTAGGGAAGTTCTCCTTCCCCTGTATTCGGCGCTGGTCAGANTGCGTTTTGGGAGAAGAGCCGATCTGTTTTTCACGAAGTATCTGTGAGTGGCAGCCAGTGCTGTAACACAACCAGGGGACGGTTCTGCTCGGATGGTTCTCTCACTGCTCGTGTTGCTCCAAGCCTGTGGGACCCCTCCACTGTCCCATCAGGGGCTGCACAGTAGCTCCCATCAGTGCCACTCGGGCGCCCACATTGTCTGATACCTTCTTCCATTTAGGAAATGAGTGGGAAACCACATTTTGCTTCAATGGGTTTCTATGTAAGCCCGGGAGAGGGGGGAAGAGAAACACATCTAATAGTCTTGCTTGTTCTCTCCTTTTTTTTTTTAAACTATAACTAGCACAGTGCAAAAGGGATTAAGTGATATCTCTGTGGTATTTTTGTACAACCACACACATACACAAAAAAAAAAGACCTAAGAATCTTTTTCAATCTGATTTTCTCATTAAATATTTTAACCTAATTTAATACTTAACGTGAACCCTCGTGGAAGACAGCACAACCTAACAACTAAACCACGGGTATTTAATTCAGAATAGAACGTGTAATTGCTGGAGTGAATCTTAGAATAGTTCGGTGTCTTTTGTTATGGTAAAATGTATCAATAGGGTTTCAACGTTTGGGTCTCAGCCTTGCACAGACACGTCCCTGTGTGGTGAAGTTTGCGTGACTGGAGCCTCCATTTATTTCTATTATTAAAGAGATAATTAGTGCATAATGAAAAATGCTCAGACAACTGTTTCTATTATATAGAACTGGATCTAGAATTTTTCATGATATTGTACTTTTTATTCAGTAGGACCTAGGAATCCCATAGGGTTTGCATGTATAATTTAGCCACCTTGCATCTTATGTGTGGTTGTTTTGTAATGCAAACATTCTTCTGTTTAAACTTGGAACAGGGACAAATGTTCCTGCAGCTCATCTTTTTGTTTATTTTTTGTTTCCTCTGTATTCTCCAAGTGCCTACAAAGTGATTCCAGTGCTGAAAAATCAAATCCTGAACAGATAAACCTATTATTATTGATATTATTTTTGTTCATTTTTTAATTAATACAGAAATTACTATTTAAGTAGTCCATATTATTTATTGTTTTCTAACTAAAAAATTATTATTTTTGATAGCGTGTATGATGTTTATTGAGCTTTCTCTGACCACAGATTTTCGCTGAGGCTGTATTCTTGTCCTATCTGTCATATTCCACATTCTTGATGAGATTGCCAGGATTGCATGAAGCTGGAATTTCAGAATTATCCTTGATTTGTTTTTAAACATTGCAATTACGTGATGAGCCTTTCTTGGGGTCAAGAAAGCTAAAAATTGGTTGCACAGCTCACAACAGTTAGGAAGACAGCCTAGTTCTAAAAGTCATGTAAGAGATTGTATTTTCCTAGGGAAAAATATATGAAGTCCTCTGCAGAGAAAAAATCCCCCAGAAGCTGGAGACAAAACCTGGCTGCTGATTTCATCCTAACGAGATTAAAGAATAAAAATCTTCATGGATAGACCCCTGAATTCTAGGATTGTACTAGAAGTACTTATACTATCTACAAAGAGGAAAATGTTCCAAATTATTCATCTGGCAGGCCAGGTGTAATGTGACAGTGTAGTCACGCATTTTGCCAGAGCAGACTGACCCAGATCAAAGATATTCTCAGGTTCCTTCCTTCTGTGAACACCACACTTACACTATGGGTCTTGGGGTCTCAGCATGGAAAATATCAATGCATAGATGAGATAAAAGTCAGTGCAGTCACACTCTGAAGGGACCTTGACATGACTCTGGGAGAGTCAGTCTCTGGAGCCTACATTTTTGTGATATAACCATGCATAATATGTACTGAGATCTATACATCTGAAGGGAGATAAAGCCTTCCCATTAGAAAAAAAAATCTCTTACTTCTGTTCTACTTTAAATATCTGGAAATATTTCACATCTTTTCGGATAGAAGTAGGTATCAAAAGAAAAAAATAGAAAAAAACAAAATAACTTTTTTTATTAGTAGTAGTAAAGCACTTTGAGCTCCTTTCTGGACAAGAACGTATCAATCTTTCTGAGTGGTTGTTCTTAATAAATGAAAAATATCAGGAGCTCAGACAAGGGGACTTTTTTTTCATTCAAATACTGATAACAGACTTCAGAGAACATGCATAACTTACTATTAAAAAGTACATACAGAGACAGAATCACAAATTCTTTTTTTTTTTAATGCAAATGCCCTATGAATTAATGCATGATAGGACAAAAAAAATCCTTTCCTTTCTAGCTTAGCTCAGAAACCACAACGCCATACAATTTTGGATCCATTCCTATTCCTCAGACTCCCCAGGAGGTTTAGTGAAAGCAAGAAATAACTCTTTCCTGGAACCCTGTGGGCATTACTACATGTTTTCGATGTAGATAAGGCTGCTACACTCTGCCTTCGGGAAGTCAAGATTTCATTTATAAGGTGATGAATCTGGAAGGCTTTCATGTCAGGCCCTCAGCATACAATCTCCAGCAAAAGAGGAAATGGAGGGTATGTCAGCAGCAGGCAGCCAAGCACAGAACAGAGACATGGCAGCTCGGTGCATGTGTTCACACAGCTGAGCTCTGTGTAGAGATACCATGTGGGTCTGGCAAGGAAAATATTTCTGTTAGCACAGCATTGCTTTCAGCAGCAGCACGTCAACAGCACTGCTTTACCATCTTTTAAGTTTCAGGTGTAGGTTAAAAGGAGTCTTCACTGAGTGATGATTTTCTTGAGTGGACAGGGAGGGGGGAGGAACAAAAATAAAAGCCAGTAACATGCCTGAGAAGCTCTGATTTTGCTCCTGAGCTGATGCAGGGTGGTAGAGAACACAGCACAACAGGCAGCCAACCTGGGCACAGCGCTGAGAAAGGCACTGCCACAGGTTCATGCACGGATGACATGCAATGTTCAGCACTGCAACCACCAGAGAATTATGTAGTTCCTGATTCCTCCTACTCTTTTCCCCTTCGCTGCATGGGCAACAGACACACCAATTTAACCAAGAAAAGCCTCTTCTTAGAGTTTACCACCTTAGAGTGGCTCTGAAGTCTGTGATGGTGACGGTGACCAGGCTCTGGCTGTTCTGTGGCTTGAACCCTTTTGCCAGGCTCAGCCTGGCTGCTCAGCCTGACCTGACTTTTGTGGGGGGAAGAAGGTGTTTCCAGGAGCATTTGGCACATTACAGCTCTGAGCTCAGACTCTAGGGTGAACGAGGATCAATTCAGGATCAAAATTCAAGGAAAACAAGTGTATCGGTAGCAGTGTTACTAAAATCAGGTTTGTTCACAGAATCACAGAATCACAGAATCAGTAAGGTTGGAAAAGACCTTAGAGATCATCAAGTCCAACCTATCACCTGTTACCTAACCTAGCCAAACCTGTTACCTAACTTGTTGCCATCCTACTACCAACACACCATCCTACCTATAACACACTACCCTAATATCTAGGTCATGCCACCAAGTACATCATCCAACCTTTTCATAAAGACCTCTAGGGACGGTGACTCCACCACCTCCTTGGGCAGCCCATTCCACTGAGAGATCACCCTCTCCGGGAAAAAGTTCCTTCTAATGTCAAGCCTAAATCTCCCCTGAGATGCAGTTTTATGTTACGCCTTTTACACCTTCCCATGATAACAGTCACTACAACGATCCTAACTTGCCTTTTCACATTTGTTTTCCTAACACATTACTCTCACTTTTATCTCATACTTCCAGTTCCCTTCTCCAGCGTGGTCAACTCCCATGTCCCATTTACCCTGCCCCTCCCATTTCCATCACTTCCCCCTTCCAGATCCCTCCCTGCTTGGCTGGGTAACAGGTAATGTGGCAGATTTGGAGGTGGCAGATCATCCAGGGGGTGCAGGTTTGCTAGTACACAGCAGAGGAACAAGCAGATAAAAGTCCCTCCCCAGCAGGGCAACAAATGGCAGGTTGCTGTTGATTGTCATTAAACGTTTTAAGAATTTAAATATCTTTGAGATCTTTATCCTTCTGTCAAATTTGTTTGCAACTGGCCACCACTGGGGAAAGGCGGACAGATGGTGTAATTACATAAGGCTCCTTTCACTAGGAAGCCACAGGGGGAAAAAAAAGTAACAAAAATAATCCTGTTCTTTTCTGGTTTTGGGTTTTGTTTTTTTAAGACTGAATGAAGGCTAAATTACTTGCTGAGGATTACGTGGTGATCACAGTCAAAATCAATACTTAGAGTTTGTATTAAAAATGTTAATGTCCTTTAGAGGGTGAGCACATGTGCTGTGACACAGATACCACCGAGTCACCAGCTGCAAAGGCTGTGTGGCTGCAGTGCCAGACCCCGTCCCGGCTCAGGAAAAAATCCGATTCCTTCCTCTCTTTCCGCTCTCTCCTGCAATTTATCAGTTCGGAGACATTCGCTGTTGTTCCGACGGTACCTGCAGAGCCAGAGGGAGCCGCTCTCTGCGGGACTCTGGATTTTAGCACCACCCCAACCTTATGCCAGAACAGCTCCCCGTGAGCGCTTACACACACCGCCAGCCCAAAAGGCTTTTTATTACAAGAATGTCACTGCGTCCAACAGAGGTCACGGGCAGTCACCAAACCCGTCTTTGACTGCCAGAAGAAACCCCTCGGGAGTTCGTTGCGGTTCACGTTAAACCAACTGCAGTGACATCCCTAACGGTGCCGCTGTCGCCGTTCGGGCTCTCGGGCACCCCGAGGGCGGTGCCGCTCCGCTCCGGGCCGTGACGCAGCCACAGGGAAAAGGGAAAGGCAAGAGCCGCTGCCTTCCCCCTCTGCCCGGGCGGGGCTGTCACCGCAGTGTCACCGCAGTGTCACCGCTCCCCGTGCCCGGCCGGCACCATGAGCGGGTCCGGCTCGGAGGCCGAGCAGGACTGGGAGGCGGCCAAGGCTTTCTACGACAACCTGGTGACCAAGAAACCTCGGCCGGTGCGTGCGTCTGGGGGACCGGGGGATGGAATCTGGGGGACCGGGGGCTCGAGGTTCGGGGGCTGGAGGCCGGGGTGCCTCGGTCCATCGCGCCCCTGCGCTCGCTCCGCAGCCCAAGCCCCAGAACGCCGTGACAGTGGCCGTCTCCTCCCGAGCCCTCTTCGACCTGGTGGAGGAGCGGCAGATCTACGAAGAGCAAGGGCTGGAGAAGTACGTGGAGTTCCAGCAGAACAACGAGAACGTCACGCTCAAGCCCGGCCCCGCGTTCTACTTCGTCAAGGTATGGCCGGGGTGGGTGCGGCGGGGCGGGCAGGATGCTGCGGGGGTAAATTTCGGGAAGAGGAGGAGCCCGAAGCCTCCTTGGGCGGAGATAATCCTGCCCCGGAGGGACGTTTTGGGGACTTGTTCTCCCAGCCGCCGTGAGGACGAGGCAGCCCGGCAGCAGCCCGGCATCTCTGTGCGCTCCCTCCACCTGCAGCCACCGCTTCTCTCCCCTCTCCTCCCTCCTTTCCCTCACCTTTCCTTTCCTAAGGGCACTAATGCCGACAGTCTGCGGCAGATCCCGTACTGTTCTTGTCACCCGGACCGTAGTTGCACCCTCAGCACCCAGGTCTGTCTCCCGGCTCACAGCATCACATCCCAGATCACGGAATCACAGAATCAGTAAGGTTGGGAAAGACCTTAGAGATCATCGAGTCCAACCTATCACCTATTACCTAACCTAGTCAAACCTGTTACCTCACCTGTTGCCATCCTGCTACCAACACACCATCCTACCTATAACACACTACCCTAATGTAGATGTGGGTGAGGAGCAACCTGCGTTTTCTGCTGGACATGGGGCGCACGATGCACCGTTCCTTTCAAGGCCTCTTTCAGTCAAGATAGACCCCAAAACAAAGACCTGAAAATATGTATGGCTTTGAGGAACGCAGACTTGAAAAAACGCTGTGTACAGAGTTAATGTTCTGTCCGTTGAGAATTGCTTGGTAAGATCTACCACAGCGATTTTAGAAAATGAATGATAATTAGCAGTCATACATGCTGACATCAGAGTTGTGGCAGAACACCTCCAAGTTTTAAAAGTAGAATTTTGATTACTTCAGTTTTAGGCTCGGGAATTCAAACCATTTTCTTCGTTAATGACTTTTTGAACATACACCGTGGAAAAATTAATCATGTCAATACCCATGTTGCTGTAAACGTAACATAGCTGTAGCTGTGTTCATAGCATTAATAGCACAAGGACTGTAAAGGTGCTTTTAACATAAAAGTGTGGTCATAAAATAATTCACTTTGTACACCTGTGAGAGCAGCCTAACTAGGGAATTTATTATATCGTTTCCTATATGTAGCAGCCCTGCTAGACAATCATTAGAGCTCAGTGCCAAATTCTCTTCGAGTATAAGCAAGATTTGACTGGTTAAATCCTCATACTTTGAAAACCACAGCTGTTGGCTGTGGCCAGTTAAATGCACCTTGATCTCTGTTCCCTTCCAGTGTGGTACATACTTGCATTTGAATTCTTCATCTTGATTAGTCACAGAAATCATGAGGCTAGAGAACTGTGTATTTGTGGAGTGACCTTTTCTATTTGGAGACAAAGAAGGCAAAAAGAAATTACGTGTAATACTTAAAAGTATCCTGTCTCATGCTTGCAGCACTTGAGATTTGTAATCACAGGCAAAGTGTACAGGCACTGGACAAAAAAAATGGAATCCTCTTCTCCACTTACCCTTATTTCCTAAGAATTTAAGAAATTGCCAGTGTAACAGACTAATATGTAGTAGAGTTACGACCACATACAAAGGTTTATTCCTAGGTGTTATGCCAGGCTCTCACTTAGAATTTTCCTAAATACAGCCCCTCATAACACAGCCATGCTCTTTAAAGTGAGAGTCCCATAATGTAGTTATGGAATCTGTGGTTTAGTCCAATTGGCCTGAAGTTTTAGAGCACCTTATTGAAAATCAATCCATCTTGCGTTCATTTGATGATTCAATGTTTATTTTATTACCATAATGCCCAAGAATTCCATTCAGAGGCCAAGACCCAATGCAAAAGGGAGGTATTACTCCAGAGGAATGAGGTTCTAAATAGGAAGAGAGAACAGATGGACACAGAGAGACGAGCAGATGAAAGATCAAGGAAATTTAAATGTGAGGCTGTGGTTGTGACACGTTGGCTCATTATCTTCACAGAGATCTCAAATTCATCAAAATCTGTCTCATTCAGTACTGCAATTAGAAATTGTCAGCTAATCGTGTTTGACAGGAAATGATTTTGTATTCATTAGTTAAGGACAGCCTTTGACACCTGATCACCTGAACCCTGTCAGTAAATCTTTGCATAAGTAAGTGACCCAAATTCACATTTATGTATGCAAAGCAAGCAGCTGCATGTATACATTCCTGTGTCTTTTCTCCTTGATTTCACATGAACAGTTTTCAAGTGGGCAAGGAAAGAAAAATACTAATAGCAATTGTGGTAATGTTCAGCAATGCATTGACTTACCCTGTATGATTATGATGTCCTCATAAAAAGGATTTGCACAAGAAAGTTAAATTTTGTAACTGGACAAAATAAACTTGCTTCCTTTCAAATGAATCCAGTCAAATGGTTACTGGGAGCAGCAAAACAGGAAGGGATAAAACAAGTTCAGCAAGGTAAGCTATCGGGTATCAGGAGTGGAATGTGCCTCCTTTTGTTAATCACTGTGGTTTTAGTGAAAGGCTTGTCTTGAAGGAGCATGTGAACTATTGACTCCCATATTTTGATCCTGCCAGGCCCTGGAGCATGTCAATGCCAGGCTCCTGGAGCTGTATCCCGAGGATGAAGAACGATTTGATATTGTCCTGATGACTAATAACCATGCCCAAGTGGGAGTGAGGCTCATCAACAGCATCAATCACTATGGTAAATAAAATAAACACTAATGTGTAGAATTGCCCGCTCTTACACAATAATATTAATTAGTTTTACTCTTCTGACCTTGGGAAAGACAGCTTCTTTGATAATTATTTTTTATGTCAGCATACGTGAGATAATATATAAATTTAACTTGTCAGTTGTGAATCTTAACTTCTGAGAGCTCCTTAAACTTTTTGATGTTTCGTATCTATGCTCTTTATCTGTACACCTTTATAGCAGTTACTCTGCTGTTTTGGAGGGATGTTTTTTCCCCCAAATCCTTCATGACGATGGGCTGATCAAACATTGCAGTCAGTTTTAAGTTTTGTAATTTCATGAATGTATTTTATTTATGTTTCCTGTCAACTAAGCTAGTGTACCTCTCCACAGGTTCCTTGTACAGGTTTGTAGTGTCAAGGCAGAGTCACACCTTGTGCTTACTCTTACTTTAGGTTTAACAATTGAACGTTTCTGTATGACGGGGGGACAGAGCCCTGTTGGTTACCTGACTGCCTTCCTCACAAACCTGTACCTCTCAGCAGACTCTGACAAAGTGCAAGAAGCTATAGAAGCAGGTTTGAATGGATTTTCTTCTGTTATCTCTCTGTTGAGCTTGCTCAAAAATCGGTGTATGTATCGCGTGTCTTTCACAGAAAGTGGTGATGCTCCCTCAAATGCATTTTTTCCACTCACCCTATGTAAAAGGTCACCACAAATAAGTTGTTGGAACCAAACTGTTGATGGTTTAATGAATGACTTTGCATTAGTTGACTAACTGAGGTTCTCTGATCCATTTTTCAGGCATTGCATCAGCTACGATGTTCACTGGCAACAAGGATCTTGCTTACTCGGATACCCAGCTGAGGGTGGCATTTGATGGGGATGCTGTTATCTTTTCTGATGAATCAGAGCAGATTGTCAAAGAGCATGGATTAGATAGGTTCTTTGAACATGAACAGCTGAATGAAAATAAGCCTCTTGCACAGGTTGGTATTTCTTGAATCAGTGACTTTCATTGCTGCTGTATTTCTCAAGTTTCCCCCGTATGTATGTGTTCTTTGTTTAAAAACCAGAAATATTTTAAGTTTAAACTGAAAGACCAATTCTGCTATTGTTAAAAATAGTATAAAATCACAATAGAAGCTTGATTTATGAAAGTACTGGTCAGTACAATATATTGCAATTTGAACCAAACTGTCATTTCTTTCTTTTATTTGAAGTGTAGTGTGGTCATTAATGTGGAAAGAGTTCATTGATGTCTGTGCAATTAGGTCTTTTACTGGTTTTTGTGCAGGAAAAAGAATTGCAGCTCACAGTTTGTAGTGAAAAGAGTTCAGTATTTTTAAAGAACACTTCATTAAAGATTATATTTATAGGTTTATATTGTAAGAGGTCTTGTACAACTTAGTGAGAATTATTTTCCCGCTGATTCGTACCATACAGGGTTACGGCTTTAACTTTTTTCCAACATGTGAATTCCTAGTGAGGGTGCTGGAATTGTTAAATAGAGAATCTGTGGAGTAGCATAAGACTAGGGAAAGGAATTCTGTTTGCAGCTGGCAGCCTGGAGGAAATTAGGGACCTGTGGACAAATACTAAACACGCTTAGTTCATTTCATACCCAGGGTCCTTTGAAGGGTTTCCTGGAAGACCTGGGGAAAATTCAGAAGAAGTTCTATGCAAAAAATGAACGATTAAATTGCCCTGTAAGGACCTACCTGGTCACAGCCAGAAGCGCGGCGAGCTCTGGAGCCAGAGTGCTGAAGACTCTTCGTAGCTGGGGTCTGGAGATCGATGAGGCACATTTCCTAGCGGGAGCTCCTAAAGGGCCAATCCTGGTGAAAATCCTCCCTCACATTTTCTTTGATGACCAGATGTTCCACGTCGAAGGAGCACGGGAATTAGGCACCATAGCTGCACATGTTCCCTATGGCGTCGCTCAGAAGTACCACAAGTCCTCATGAGTGGATGGCACCGTTAATGAAAACGTTCTTAACTCAGCCAGCCTCTTAATATACCAATAGTTATGTCTGAAAAACCTCTACGTGTGTGTATTTTAAGCACTGCGTTTAAAAATTTTAACTTCTGGTTAGAACAGCCTTTAAAGGAAATATTTTTAATATAGGTAATTTTTAATAGAGTTATTTTAATATAATTCTTAAAGCAGCTTGGATTTTTTTTTTTACCTGTCTGGATCTAACACTGTGTTTTTGATATTAGGAAAAGATTTTACAGTTTTTTATAGCTTGAGACATATTTTGAGAGAACAGTTGTATTTTCTCTAAAATACTGTTGACAGGTTATTTATAAGAAAATTTATGCTGCATTGCTAGTTCTTGACAGTTATTTCTGAAGTTCCCAAAAGCACAGTTTACATGGAACTGTTTACCTGTCGGTGGTTCGCTTGTTAAATACGTGTTCAGTAGCTCTGTCACCACAAGGTTTTGTCGTCCAGGAAAATGCATATTATTAGCATATTTGATCTTGTGTTTACACCTGTTTTTCTATATTGTTTTCTTACCTTAATAAAGCTGGCTTTACAGAACATTGTTGTTTTCTTATGTAGAGGTTTTAGCATAATTTCTTAAGAGTTTTGTGGTCAGCATCCTTCTCACATTTGGAACCAGAAGTGACCAATTTTAGTAAAACTTGAGAGAGAGCTAGAGGTCTCAGTAAGCCCCAATATATTTCACACAGCTCACGTGCTGTGAGTTATCTTGACTGGGACAAAGGCTGAAACTTTAGAGTTCACCTTGGAATGCCAGAGAATCAACCCAGAAATAATGCTGTTGGTGGAACTATTTGCTTCTTAAATAGATTCCCTTAGGATTGACAGCTGTTTCATTGTCTAGGTGAACTCAGATTTGCTACCTCAGATGGTTTTCCAGGGGACAGGTGCCTGTTGCTACATGACTTCAGATTTACACCATGGGTCTATTCTACCTCATGCTAAGTTCCTCTGTCTCAGTGTTATCCATGTAACTGATACCCAAAGAACACCACGAACATCTGTCAGGTGGTGTTTGTTCCCTTTCTCTCCCCCATGGAACAACTGTCCTGTTTTATTTTTTCTTTTATATTTATACCAGAAGAGACAAAACCAAAAGAATGTGCTTTGCAAAGTGAGTAGAAATGGTGAATCAGGCTTGTGATGATCTGTAGCTCCTCAGGGAATTTGGTCCAGAATCTCTGAGAAAGTTTGGTCTCCTCTGTCCGGATCAACTGTCCCTTTATTGCAGAAAGCTTCATTGCATTAATTATGGTTTCCCTCCCAGGAACACAAGCAATCATTTTAACGTTCTGGGTCCAAGCCACAGAGTTCTTTGGAAGTAAAGGCAAAAGCCTCTACCCTGCATGAAACACGACTGGAGACCATTGGAAAGGTTTTCATGTGTTCACACCAATATGTGTTGTTGATGGGATGCACTGCAGATTTCTGGTGTACTTGGAACTTCGTAAGTGCTAAAGGCTTTGTGCCCAAAACGTATCACATTTCCCAGCCCAGCCAGGAGGTGAGGAAGACATGAATAACTGAGGCCTGGTCATTGTCTGCCAGGATGGGATAGAGTTACCTCGCCAAATGGAGATTATGAAAAATGTTATTAGCAGATGTTTTTATGTGAGAGCTCAGAATCCGCAAGGAATTCAAAAATACTCCTTAGCTGTGGAATATAAATTGTGTGTGTACCTTTACCACAAAAGCATGGCTGCAGATTTTAGGAAGAACAATCCTAACTTGGATCAACCATTCTTCATCCGTGCCTTGTTAGAGCTATGGAGGCTGGGTGCAGGAAACACAAAGCACTTGACTCTCATTGAACATAATTACATCTTGATACTGAAAAAGGCTAATAGGATCCTTGACCCTTGTATGAGTCCAAAGGTGAGTCTCATGCTTGACAGGGTAAACACATAATCAGTGAATAAACTGGAAGGTGACTCATTAAGTCTGTTATGTTTACCTTTATTTCCAATTATCCACCTACAGCAAGAATGAAACCTGCTGGCCGGGACACAGGAGGTTCCAATTCTCACACCATTTTCTATCTGTACACACAGTACAAGAGGACCCTGTCCTGCAATGTCATTCCTGACAGCACCAAGGCATGGGGAAAAGAATTCACATACTAGAATTCACCTTCTTCGTCACGGAATTCAAACTGACGTTACAGTTCAGTAGTTGATGTTAAGGTCCATGATAAATTCTCCTGAGTTAGCTGAGCAAAATGCTCTTAGATGTTCGTTCAGGTTATGCACACTGTGTTTTCATGGTCAGGCAGCTGTCCCAGGCTCGATGGCTGCTCCTCTGCATATCCAGCTGGGCGAGTGGAGCTTCATCGTTCATCCGAGTACCTTCCAGACTAATCTGGATGTTTGGGGCTTGCCAAGCAGTCTCTGCCTGTTAAAATTATTTTCTTCTGCTCCAAGGCACAGCTTGGCTAGTGGACCGAAATAATCTTTTTCAAGGAAATGCTCTGAAACGGGATGGGAGCTGAGGGAAAGCGTTTTCTATTTTTGTAGACATAGAAGAGAATTGTCTCTTAATAGCATTCCAGTCCACAAAACAAAACAAACAAGCAAATAACAACAACAGAACTCAACAAAAAAAATGTCTTGCTTCTCACGCTCATAAGGATACCATGAGTTTACACCCTGGCACCTCATAACCCTAAGCCAGTCACAGTTAACAAAAGTATTTTTCAGAGGGCTGTCCTGTCTGTCAGTCTGTTTACAACACTGTAAGGCAGACCCATGAAAAAGAAACTGTCATCCCAGGCAAAATGTGGAAGACGATTAATGATAATACAGATGATTTCTGCGGGGAAGCAGAACTTTGTCAGGCAAAGCCAGTTCTTGTTCCCTTACCTTCCAGGTAACCACGTAACATTGAAGATTTCAGGTAACAAAAAAGGGAATGTCTCCTGCTGCTACTCATCCCCATGGACAAAAATGTTAGAAATAAGAATCTGAAGGTGACTTTGGTTTGGGGGTGGGGTTTTTTTCCATTTTCTTTTTTTTTTTAAGGGAAGAACATATCCTGAGAGTGTATTAGATCCCTTCTACCAGCTACCACGACATAATAAACCCATGTTTCTTAGTTCCTTCATGCCTCTAAGACACCCTTTCAGCTCCCAGGCTAGCATGTCATGCACAGTGAAACAACCATCTAGAGAAAACAAAATATTTCAGGTGAAAATTTAGAGATGGTCATCATCAAGCGTGTTCGAATATGTGTTTTGGACTGTGAACTGTTCTAAGGACTTGGGATTCAGAGGGCTCCTACATACTGAGGAGGATTCTCAGGTACCCCCCTTGGGCTGGATTCAGATCACAGAATCACAGAATCTTCTGAGTTGGACCTTTCTCATGGTCCTTGACTGCAGAGGTGGGCATGGCTCTGACACCTCCCCGTTTATGATTTATTATGAGATGAGGATATGGAAGGATGCCTCAAGATGGTTCTTACGGTAAGGATGCCAAAATGTGTCTGTCACACGCAGATGTGATAATGGGGCCTGGCTAAAATACCCTTTGGTGTGACCATGAGGCTCAAAATGAAGAGCTGAGAATGACCAGAGAGTTTTCTGTGGTGAAGACAAAAGTCAGAAGAGGTCTCCCAGTGAATCCAGACTGTTTATAAGTGGTGCCTACACAGCCTTTAAACTGCCTGAGGAGTGTGACGGGCAGACATAATGGTAAATATACTCCCAGAAGAATCTGCAATGTTCCTGCAGCTGTGACATGAGCTGAATTCAGCCTCAGAACTGACTGCAGTGATGTGACAGACTGCAGGTAGTACTCACATGTGACAGCCAGGGGGAAGGCACCATTGCAAATGGTTACCATGTCACAAAAAACCTTATAAGAGGCTCATGGTTTTCCTCTTGGTGGAACTTCTTGTGTTTTAGTTCATGGCTATTGCTCCTTGTCACTGGGGATCACCGAGAAGGGTCTGGCACCATCCTCTTGGCACCCACCCGTGAGATATTTATATGCATTGATGAGATCCCACCTCAGTTTTCTCCAGACAGAACAGGCCCAGCTCCCACAATCTCTCCTAAGAGAGATGCTCCAGACTCCTCATCGTCTTTGTGGCCTCTGCAGAACCCTCTCCTTGTCTCTCTTGTACTGAGGAGCTCAGGACTGGTCACAGCACTCCAGATGTGCCTCACTAGGGATGAGAAGAGGGGAATGATCCCCGTTCTCTACAACTACCTGAAAGGGAGGTGTAGCCAGCTGGGTGTCGGTCTCTTCACTCTGGCTACCAGTGATAGAACAAGAGGACACAGTCTTAAATTGCGTCAGGGGAGATTTAGCCTGGACATTAGAAGGAACTTTTTCACAGAGAGGGTGATCTCTCAGTGGAATGGGCTGCCCAAGGAGGTGGTGGAGTCACCGGCCCTAGAGGTGTTTAAGAAAAGGTTGGATGATGTACTTGGTGACATGACCTAGATATTAGGGTAGTGTGTTATAGGTAGGATGGTGTGTTGGTAGCAGGATGGCAACAGGTTAGGTAACAGGTTTGGCTAGGTTAGGTAATAGGTGATAGGTTGGACTCGATGATCTCTAAGGTCTTTTCCAACCTTACTGATTCTGTGATTCTGTGATTCCTTGACTTGCTGGCCAACATTCTTCCCGACGGATACTCTGGATACTCTACCCCTGGATACTCTTCCCCTCCTGTCAGCAAGCCCACATGCCGGCTCACGTCCAGCCCCTCACCCACCAAACCTGCCAGGCCCTTCTCTCGCAGATCAACCCCTTCCACCTGAGCTTATTCCTCCCCAGGCGCAGGGCTTGCCCTTCCCGAACCTCCCTCACCTTTCTCTCCTCCCGATGTACTTGGTGGCATGACCTAGACATTAGGGTAGT
>WEKX01015469.1:170420-186283 GCA_013390025.1 Pitta sordida
TCCTGCAGCCTCACCGAGCTCCACACGGCAGCACAGCCCCTCCCCGGCCCAGCAAAGCCGCCGAGGGCACCGGACTTGGAGCGGCGGGGGCAGAGCGCAGGCTNACAACTTGAATGATTTGTTTTCTTTTCTCTGTTAATTAGCTGCCCTGACCTTGGTGTTGCAGCTCAGGGTTGTCTCCAGGGGAATCACAGAATCACAGAATCAGTAAGGTTGGAAAAGACCTTAGAGATCATCGAGTCCAACCTATCACCTATTACCTAACCTAGCCAAACCTGTTACCTAGCCTATTACCTAATTACCTAACCTGTTGCCATCCTGCTACCAACACACCATCCTACCTATAACACACTACCCTAATATCTAGGTCATGCCACCAAGTACATCATCCAACCTTTTCTTAAAGGCCTCTAAACAGAAAAGGAAAAGCAGAAGTTGATGTGAGTGCTCCGCTCGCACGCCCCGGGCATCCCCCTGCCCGCCCTCAGATTGCTGCCCCCCAGTAATTATAACTTTCCTGAGCGTAGCAGGTAGATGGTTTTGAATTTATAAATTTCTGCAGATTTCACACACAGAATCACAAAATACTCTGGGTTGGAAGGGACACACAAGGATCATCGAGTCCAACTCTTAAATGGCACCGCTGCCTCCCTGGCGGGACTCAAACCCCAGTCTCCGGCGTGAGAGACGGGGACACTCACCACTGTACTAAAGTGGACTTTCAAAGCAGATTTCCTATGGAATTTTCAAGTGGATTTCCTGGGAACCTTAAGGTGACAGGGGCATCCAGTTGCTTTGCCCAATAGAAATGCCTCTGGATGGGTTTGACAGTGTTATTAGACACTGGGGAGCAGAGGGAGGCACTGTTGGAGGCATTATTTCATTCCCACAGAAAGCATCTTTTGAGGCTTTGATCTCACCACATCTAGCTACTCAAGCCATGAGACACGAAGTCATGGGAAACCAGGCTGAATAAATCCCGCTGCTGCTAAGAGAAGTGCTTGTTAAGTACTTGAAAGATGCTCAGATACTTTTGTGAGAGGGGAAAAAAGCAGAGGGACTTTATTGCATTAGTGTTCAAACAGCTTTTCCAAAACTCAAGTGCCAAGTTTTAAGTTCTCTAATGGGGCAGTTTGTAGTCGTGTACATTCATGCATATGAGTACAGTGGTGAGTTCTAGTGTTGCTTCAATGTTACGGGAAAACACGGATACAAGAAAGGATAACACACACCAAAGATAAAACACACTGTCTAACTTCCAAGGATTATGTATATCTTTTACAGTACAAAATTCCAAAACAATGTGGATTTGTTAAAATCTCTTTATTGCATAAGCCAATACAAGTGGTTCTTAAGTGAGAAATGGTTAAGCGAAAGAGAGTGTTTTATCTGCGGTGTTCCTGAGGCCTGTGTTTTCACTTGCATTTTCAAAATAATTCCAAGAGCACCTGAACAACAGGGGATGCCAACTCAATAAATACTTTCTAGAGCTGTTTCACCCAAGTTGATGTTATTTACCTTCCCTAACCTTTTTGGAGCTGTTACTTGCAGGGGTTTTTGGCGGTTCATATGGGGTTTTTTTGTTTGACATGAAAACAGTTTAAACATTGGCAGGATGGGGAAACAATGCAATCCAACTGCCTAGCCTTGTCTGTGGGAGCTTTGCACAACTGGAAGTGATGATGTCTCTCACTCCTTTGAGATGTTGGAGGGTTCCATGGGAAAAGAGAAAATGGAAGTGAGCTCAGAGGCTGCGAGGAACGCGTTGCCCATCAAAGCTGTGTTTGGTGCACTCTGCTGCCCTTGCTGACCGTAGCTGGCTGCTTGGCACTGATCACAGTAGGTTTTTAAACGCAGGAGTTTCAGAAAATGGCACGTCTTGCTTCTTGAGGTGTCTTGCAAAATACGTTAAACCTCCAGTTGGATACTTTAAAGAGGAAAGGATCCCTTCAGTGATCAAACCTACAGCCAGTGCTCCTTCGCTGCTGTCCTGCTTTACTGATAGTGACCCTTGTGTCCTTCCGGGTGAGGAGAAGTGAGTTTGACGGTCTTTGGCTCACGCCTCAGGGACCCGATTATACGAAACACTGAGCAGCCCCAAGTCCAACGGAAATCAGCCTGAAATTGAAGTTCTTGAAGTTTTGAGTGATCAGATGCCAGCGCCTTTAACTGAATGCCAAGTGCAGATTTGGGGTTTGCTCTCTTTGTATCACGGCTGCTAATGGCAGCGAAATAAAAGTCAAATGGGACAGAATTCATTTATGACATTCTTTATTTTTATCATCAGAATGGCCCAAAATTATCTCAGCTTGCCTTCCAGTCCCTTCACTGGATTTAAAGAATTAACAGCATAGAAAACTCATGCTGCTCTTTATAGAGAAAGTGAATACATTTTCCTCTGATTCATGCAACCATAAATTATAATTTCACAGTCTTTTTTCGGAGGTGGGTGAAAGTGTTGAATTTGGAGCTTATTAAGGCAGCTTGTTTTAACCTATATATTTTTTAAAGAGTTACAGTTTTGGGTGAACCAGAGAGCTCTTAATTTTTTAGTGGACTCTGGAGCATGAAGTGCATGATACGTAAATTTAAATTACTATCCATACCACCCTGTCTGTTAATTACTCATATCTCTGGATTCTATAAAGTGTAACATGCATCCTTGAGTCTCTTTTTTATTGACTTGGACCAGAATACTGATCCATCAAACAGCATGTGCTGAGTGGATATTTTAAGCCTCAGTCCCTTAGTTCTTGAGTAGATCTGTCGGCCTCAAATTGTACAACACGAGTGTTACTTTTCTGTGAGTCCTGCCTCATAGTTCTCATCAAGCAGCATGATGACATGTAGTGGTTTTGAAATAAGTGTTTAAAATCGTGAGAACATTGTTCTGAAAAGTTTTTCATATCATCCCAGTGAGATGGTGGGTCTAAGATGTAATAATTCCTTTTCAGCTGACACTTTCAGCTAATACCTTGAGCTGACACTTCGTGTTCTATGTTTGCGTGTCCCTTTGCACAGTAGACCCCTGTGCTGTAGCATAGGTTTGCCATAAATTAATATATACCCTTTAGCAGTGCAATAGACTTTCTAGAGGGGGGAAAAATGCGTCACAAAGGTAAATTATCACTGAGTTGCTGTAAAAAAGCTGTTCCCGGAGAAGCAAATGGTTAAAAGTTGACACCGACCTGCTCTCGGGTACTTGGATCCTACAGGGATCAAGTACTCAGTGTAATTTTCAGCAATGTTTTAAGAGAATATCCAAAGTTACAATTCAGAAAACCAGGAATTATTTTTTTTACCTTAAGCAATGTCCAGTGAGAAGTACTAAGCATAGTAGTATGTTTTGCATGACAATTCTAAAGCTGAATAATTTTTTTTCCTTTCCTGTTTAAAGGAAGAGCCAAGGCTGGATGTTCTGATAAATAATGCAGGGATATTCCAGTGTCCGTACATGAAGACAGAGGATGGGTTTGAGATGCAATTTGGTGTAAACCATTTGGGTCACTTCTTGCTCACCAACCTCCTTCTGGGCCTTCTCAAAAATTCTGCTCCGAGCAGGATTGTCGTAGTATCCTCCAAGCTTTACAAATACGGCGAGATCAACTTTGAAGACCTGAGCAGTGAACTAAGTTACAATAAAAGCTTTTGTTACAGTCGGAGTAAACTGGCCAACATACTGTTTGCAAGGGAGCTGGCCCGTCGGTTGGAAGGGACAGGAGTCACCGTCAACTCTCTTCATCCTGGGATCGTCAGAACGAATCTAGGCAGGCACGTAAATATTCCTTTGCTGGCCAAACCCCTGTTCAACTTGGTGTCGTGGGCCTTCTTCAAAACACCTCTGGAAGGAGCCCAGACTTCTATTTATTTGGCCTCTTCTCCTGAGGTCGAAGGTGTGTCAGGAAAATACTTTGGAGACTGCAAAGAGGAGGAACTCCTGCCCAAAGCCATGGATGACTTGGTTGCGAGAAAGTTGTGGGATATCAGTGAAGTGATGGTTGGCTTGTTGAAGTAAGTGCCAGGGGGTGTCTGCAAAAAAGAATGCGGATAACAGTGAAATTCTCACTCTAAATTCTGTGGGAATAACAAGAGTATTTTGCTCAACAAGTACGAAATAAGGAAGTGGTTTATGTTAGAACTCTGTTTCGAAATAAAGGGCGATCTTCAATACAGGCATTCACAAAAGTCTGAAATACAGTTTGTGGGTGTGAATATAATTTCTGGTTAAATCTGCTTGGAAATTCATGTTTTACAAATAAAAAAATAAACAGAACTGTGTTTTGCAATACATATTCATATTTCTCATGTTCTACTACTTCTTGTCAGCCTGAACAATGCAAGGTACTCGTGGTGAAACACTTCTGTAAAAAAATATTTGAAAAGAAGTCCTAATAATAGAATTATCTCTTTTTTTGAGCCATCACAGTAAAAAATAAGTTTTACTGCTATGTTGCACTGTAATTGTTGAGGCCTCTGCGTGCCATTCAAAGACTTGCCAGCCCCATGGTTCAATGGACAAAACTGTTGAGCCGTAGGCAGTTCTGCTGTGAAGCACAAAATCAGCTATTTTTAGTGATGTTGCTGCTCTTCAATGTGGTTGTGCAAGTTGTGTTTTTATTTTCATGTATACTGAATTTACTCTTTCATGAAATCTTGGGTTTCATTAAAAGGGGAGTTGCAAGATGCGTTATGGTCTTGGTCGGGCTTTGCATGGCACAAATCGTGCGTGTACAGAGTTTGTAAGATCTCACCCAGTTTAGGCTGAGCAAAATATGCTTCTCAGCGTGTGTTTGCCTTGACTGATGGCACTTTAACTCAGTAATGAGAGTCAATAAATCTGTCTCATACAGCTGACTGAATATTCTTTAATAAAATCCTTTAAAAAAGCCTTAGCATTCGTTCTTGCATTATTAAAAAGTTCTAGCAGTTAAGATACATAATATAAATCATTGTCTATGTTAATATCACTCGAAGGGGAATCAATAATAAATGAAGTATTCTGTAGTTCCTTACTTATAAACATGTCAGTTCTGCACTTCAGGAAGCAACCAACTAAATTTTTTAGATTTTTTTTTCTGATTGTTCACTCAGACTCTCAGCATATTTCAGGTTTTGCACAGTGGGGTGGACTTGCTCTTGCCTTACCCTTCACTAGCAAGTGTTGGGCAAGTGGCTCGGGTGGGGCAGAAATCAACAATGCAGAAAATCAGGGCAAGCTATAAAGCAAGGCAAGTTTTAAAAATTGTGTAACATGACCTTTGCACTGCTCACTGTAAGGCAAGGTGTAGTGGATGTGTTTTCAAAGCATAGTCTGAATATTAACAAAATTCTCCAGGTGATGCCAGAGGGATTTCTGCTGCATTATTAGAGAAGGCCTGCAGTGTTGCATTTCACATTTTCATTTTACATACTTGTAAATGGCTGCATGCTGCACCTTTAGCAGGTAGCTGAAGAATGAAAAGTTCATTAACGTCTCTGTAGCGAGATCCAGAGAAGCTGAGCCAGACCTGGGGTTGTGTTTCAATACTACTGTAGCAATATTAGAGAAACACTATTGGTCCCTTGCTGAAACACGCACCTATTGCAAGGAAAGCCTTGGATGCAAATGTGGAGAATGGAGAAGACAATTAACC
Source organism: Pitta sordida (assembly GCA_013390025.1). Lineage (NCBI taxonomy): Eukaryota > Metazoa > Chordata > Aves > Passeriformes > Pittidae > Pitta > Pitta sordida. The sequence continues at coordinate 176,054 of WEKX01015469.1, forward strand.
TGAAAATACTGAAGAACAGCACTAAAACTGCCTGAAAAGCAGAGAGAGACAAAATTCTTAGACTGAACGACTGACATTGGATGTGTAACAGGCCATGCTTCATACATCTACCAGATATTTGGGTTTATGTTCTTTTGAAACCTTGTGGAAATAAGAGCCATTGTCAGAAAGGGATTATATTTCTGTAGTTGTAACTAATTTACAGCCCTCATTCCAGAGTAAAGTAATCCTTGATGGACCCTTAATGGGATATTAGGAAATTAATCTTACCTGAAAACAGTTTGAGAGGATGGATAGTTAAGGACTTGCTGGAAGGTGGGCTTTTTTCAACAGCTGAAACAAGTAAAATTTGTCACTTTCAAGGTTGAATGTCATTTAACCGCTGTGGGGTGGATCACTCCCTTGAGACTGCTGTTAATGTTTGTTTACGTGATTACTTTGTTATTCTAGTATCATCTAGGAACTGGAGATCTCACAGGTCAATAGATCTTACAAAATCTAAGTGCAAAACCAAAGAAGATCCCTTGTGAATAAGGCTTACTTAGTGTAGATTAGAACCAAGAATTTTGGCTAAGGAAGTCGCCTCTCCTCTCTCCCCATCACCACCTTCTTTCCCATGAAGAAATCAAGTTTCTAAAATAATGGTGATAGAGGAAGACAGTGGAACTTCCATGGAAATGCAGCTTTCGTTGTCAGGTACAGACTGGCCACTATCCTGGCAAATACGTTGTAGATACAGGAGTACAGTTATTATCTAACTGTAAATATATAGATAGATTAAGATCTTCTTGAAGTCTCTGATAAGCACAAATGGTACAAGGCAACTTTTTTCCAAACACAAAATGTACCTTCAGCTATCTTAAATAAATTGTCAGAATCGGAGTGTTTGATTTTGAGTCCACCAGTAGTGTTGGGCCAGTGCTCCGTACCTGTGCCTGGGGGATTTAAAAACAGGCTGGGATATGTACAGAGCACAGTGACTCCTGGGAATGTAGCCCTTGCCCTTTTGCTTTTCAGGGGGGAAGTATTCTGGGAGGTGGAGGGCCAAAGCAGAGATTAACTGCGACTGTTTGGAACCCACTGGAGCCTTTGACCAGTCTTAGGTATTGCAATGTCTACTGACTGCTTTTGCAGCTGGAGAACACACAGACATAGCTGAGGGGAGGAAGCATCTCCATGTAATGGTCAAGAGAAACAAGTTTCAAGTGTCTTAAGGGAAGCACTTTTTAGTGGCTTCAATATAATTTACTCACCTTTGGCTTTGGTGCTTTTGAAATCTTTCTATAGCTTGCAAGCACCCTTGACTCCTGAAACTGATTTTCCTTAAATCACCTGTAACCAACTTCCCTCATGGACAGACCAAGAATTTAAGAAAGCAAAAATTTCCTTTTTTTTTTTTTTCTCAATTCTTTCTTTATTTTGATTCTCAGTCACAGGCCCATCTGCAAACATGTAGCTATCATAGTTAAGGCTTCTGCAGGTGAACTAAAATGCAGTTGCATGTAATTATTTTATATTCCTCCATCTGCTTAAGCCAGGGGAGAGTTAACGTACTTTTTAGAAAAGATGCTCTGAATCTGTCACAAATTTACCTTCCTTACCTTGCCACAAAGGCCAACGTGTATCCCCAGGCAAAGGGACAGCTCTGCTCTTTCAGGTTACCCCAGTCAACACTCCAGGCGAGCTTATAAACCCAGTGGGGGTTCTCCAGTAAAAATTCCCCATCCTAATGAGATAAATGATCAGTTTTTCCATGATGCAATAAAACCAGAAGTATTTAAACTCTCTTCAGCAGTTGGCTGCTTTGCCTAAGCTTCCTACTAAGTGAATGTTTCACAGGCTTCGGAGCCTGAGCCCTGTGAATGTGCGGCGCGATTATGCTTTTGCTGAAAAATGTGGATAATTCCCACTTCAAGCACACTTAATTTCTTTCCACCTAAGGCTATAAAGAAAATAAACAACTTGCAAGAGTCATACAAATAACTTTTAAAATGGAAGGCCTGTTCCCTTTTTCACATAACTTTTTCCAAACGAATCATTTAGAGAGTAATTGACTTACAAAATGATCCAGGAGGCCTCCAGAGTTGAATTATTATTTTTGATCTGTCCCAGAATGGTACTGCTATTTCTCATAACAGAAAATGACGACTTCCCTCTAGACTTACTGCTTTAGCTACCACTAGCAGCCTCACACCTGTCGTAACTGGATTCAGATCAGAGAAATTAATTTGAATACTTAATTAATTCCAAATGTCCTATGTAACTTGGAGGAAGGAGAGCTTTCCTAATTGCCTCTTTGTGGGAAGCCTGGCACACTGACCGCCTAACAAGGCTGATAGCCCTTTCTTTCTACATTTAAGAATGATCACTTCTTTTCAGGTAATGTGAAAGAAATGTAATTAATATGTATAAGGGAAAGAATCGATAGCTTATTTGCCATGAAGGATTAAAGAGGGTGTCACATCCTTGAAATCTCTAATAATCACTTTACCAAGGTGCTAACCTTTTCTTACCATCTGCTTTGTGGCCAAAGCAAGCAATGTGGAATCATGATCCCACTAAAAGCATTAGGAGTCAGACACCTAAATATTTTTTCTGATCTTGATCTCCCGGCTTTAGGTTTGAGCAGTAGGACCCTTACAGCCTGTTGGATGATGGTTGGTTCAAGCTTGATGAATGAGGCTTTATGCACTTCTGCGTATGTATGGCATTTTTTAAGAAATACTTCTCAAACTGTGGAATGATGAGGAAGAAGTAGGGGTGGCAGTAGCAGAGCTATGTATATATTAAATAACCTGTGATACTCTCCAGAAATGTGTATGTATGGATTTTCCTCAGAGAAATGTCAGCCCATCTCCACAGCTGTTGGGTGCTCTCTTGGAGGGCTGAGATCCTACAGGTCTGGTTGAAGTTGTACATATTTGTTGCTACTTTGACACTTCACTTGGCTTTGAAAATACTTGGAAAGAAGAGACCAGAGCATCATTTTCCTTCAGTCTGCCCTCCTGCAAATCTTCAGAAGCCTAAATGTGTCTCAGATGCATCACAACAGATACTGGGCTGGGGCGGGGGGGGGCGAAGTAAGCCTGCTTTACAGAGGTTTTTGTTCACAAAATTTCGCTGTAAGTGGAAAACTTCAAAAATCGTAATTTCTTATTTTATACAGTAGTGAGATGATACTATGAAATAATTGCATTAGCATATCTAAAACTGACATCTTGGGCCAATAGAACAGAAGAAGAGATAATGAGCTGTCATCTATAGAGGCAAGAGAGGCAACCTGAAAGCTCCTACAGAATAATAAAAAATCTTTGATTATAGTTATGTTATTTATGCATTTGGGGTTTTGGGAAGGGTTCTGTTTGTTTGTTTGTTTAATTCTACATCCTTGCCAATTTTTTTAAAGGGTTAAAACTGCACGAAATTTGAAAACATCCATGTTTCAACAAAGTGGTGCTGTTCATTGTGGAAAAACCATAAAATGACAGGAAATGGCTTAATGTGGTAGGTGTTCATTTTTAAGGGTTCTGTTGACAGAAGTTGATGAATGAAAATATTGTATTTCATTTTTTCTTTTGTTCAGTAAATAGCATGGAATTTTGATGCTGCCTAGAGGGACAGCTTTGTACTGTGGTGGTCTAAACTGGGATTTTTCATTAATGTAACTCAATCAGAGTAGGCGGGTGTTTTTTGCTGGTTTTTTGTTCTTTTTTTTGTTTGTTTTTTATTTAAGCTGAAGTCAAAGAGAAGACCGAGAAAAAAAAGCACCACAAAGTTTATCTTTTACTCATCTGGAAGAGTTTATTTTAAACACGGAACATTGTTTGCTGCTGTGGAAATGAAAGTGAGAGAGTTGCAGCTTTCTTCCGATGCCATCTGGCAGATGATTTACTTGCGTATGGTATTCACTAATCCAAATAACCCTGTGTGTGGTAGCATTGTCTCTTTCCTGATCATTCAGCTCAGTTGGCTGAACCCTAGATGGCTCACACAAGGCTATCGACAGCACACTGCAATAGGCTGTTTAAAATTAGAACAGCATTAAGGAGAGGGATGTGCCAAATTCATTGTGCCTTTACCTATATTAAAATTTTGTTTGAGTTTGATGTTTCCTTTTCATTCTCTTCATGGTTTTATTCACTCCAGTTCTACTTGGACTTTAGCCCATTTAATTCAACAGTTACACTTAGCTCAGATGGGACCAGAGCACTGGGCATCCATCCCTATGTTGGTATCCTTGCCTTGATAGTTGTATTTGCTCCTCTAATGTCCCTTCTCAACCTCATGAAACTTGTATTCCTGCTGGGAAGCAAGGCTGCAACTTTAGCAGGACAGCTGCATGCTGAACCAGTAGCTTCGTGATTTAGGAACTCTCCTCCTTCCTAACCTGAGTCAAAATTGTCTTCAGATCAGGAAATTCCCATTTATGAGGCACTAGATCTTCCTACTTCATTATTATATTGTTAGTCTCCCTCCTCTTGCTGTAATATGAAAGAAAGGGCCTTGAGCATTATGCCTTAAGAAGCAAATCCCAAGCTATGAATAAATTAAATCTTGTGTTTAAATTGCTGGTAGCTCAGGCTGCCACCACCGGAACAAGAGGACATGGCCTCAAGCTACGCCAGGGGAGGTTTAGGCTGGATGTTAGGAAGAGCTTTTTCACAGAGAGAGTGATCCCTCATTGCAATGGTCTGCCCAGGGAGATGGTGGAGTCGCCATTCCTGGAGGTGTTTAAGAGAAGACTCGATGAGGAGCTCAGTGACATGGTCTAGATGGTGGGAGGCTTGGATGGATGGAGCGTGGTGCCTGTGGTTCCATGGTCGTGGGTTTGATCCCTGGGTGGGCGCTCGCTTGGGAGTTGGACTAGATGATCCTGTGGGTCCCTTCCAACTCAGAATAACCTGTGAACCTGTATATTCTAGGGAGAGGTTGGCATTCTGATGCTCTCCTATGCTCAAGATAATATAATGGCTCCCTTCTCGATGTGTTTTGAGTTTTTTCCACAGTGCCTAACTCTGTGTGCCTAACAGGTTTCTTATTTTCGATTTAAATTCCACTCTCAGGTCTAAAGATCTAAAATATAGGTATTGAGTGTGCCTTGTTTGTAGTCATTTCTGGCTTTTCATACAGTATTACACAGTATTGACAAGGTTGGAAAAGACCTTGAAGATCATCTAGTCCAACCTATAATCCAACTGAACCTAATATCTAACATCTAGATCATATCATTCAGCACCTCATCCAGCCTACCCTTGAACACCTCCAAAGATGACGACTCAACCACCTCTGATTGGATCTGGCCCCAAATACGTCGCCTCAAGTAGTTAATGCTGTGGTTCAATTTGCAGTTGAACAATTTGGAAAGTGCTGTTTTTCCTCGGAGATAGATCAATATAATTCATATGTGAAATTGAAATTTGTAGGGTGTAAACATTTTTGTAGCAGAAATCGGGAAGTTATTGAGTGCTCAGCTCTTTTCCTGCAAAACTGACACTTTTAACACTGGCCACATCTGTATTGCCTAACATTTAGTGCCAGAACCTGTTTCCTTAACCACAAGCTGAGAGGGATGGTAAGGCAATGTATGTTGTTACTGTATTATGTTGTCTCCCAGAAGAGGCATAGGTACATCCAAATGGCTTCCTAGGAGTGTCCCTGACCCATCCTGACTCCTGATGCTGCAGGTATATCAGAAAACATTAGACAAAGCTGTGCCAAGAACTGCCCGAACTATTGAACACGTAAATGATTGAATGTCGGCGCTTGGACTGGAATCCTGTAGCTTCTTAACTGAGTAGAACAATCATAGCCAAAAAATGCCCCTTCCTCCTTCAAGTGTTAACAGGATAGACATGATTTTTTGGTTTACATGCATTTTATTCAGAGGCTGGTCTGGAAAGCTTAAGCATATTTTCTCTTAATAATTTTATATTGCTAAAATTCCACTGACTTTGCTTCAATTTCTACAGACGGACCCTGTAAACACATGGGGAATTGGTATTGTTATTAACGTCACCATATCATCGTGCTTTATAAATTTCCAATTTTATAGCTATAGTCTGATCTCTTGGAATTGTGTTGGTTAACATAGCACTGGACTATGGAAATCTTATTTTATCAAAAATTGTTATTCTTGGACTAGAATACATAATTACACAGTTGCATTTTATAGATCCATAGATTTTTTGGTTTTAAAGCTGGAAAAGACCCTTAGATTATGTAGCCTGACTTCCTGAATGACACAAGCCATTTAGTTTAACCCTGTTAGGCTGTGTCAAGTCCAGCAATTCGTGTTTGGCTAAGGCTTATCTTCTACAATAGCGTCCAGACAAGATCCGAAGCCATCAGTAGTCAGGAGAATCCACCACTTCCTTTGGAAGTGCAGCCCAATGGTTATCATCCTCATTCTTAAAAACGTGTGTTTTGATTCTTTCCTGAATTTGTCTGGCTTTCCCTCCCAGCTTTCACCTCTCATTATGCCTTTTTGTGTGAGACGAGAGTGCTGCTGTTGCCGCTCAGTATTTTCTCCCTGCGGTGATACTTGCACGTTGTAATCACTGAACTCATCGCTGGATGTTTTTATTAAACTCAACAGACTGAGCCTCTTTAATCTCTTATTTCAAGGCTCTTTTCCAAGGTTTCTGATAATTTCTGTGGCTCTCCTTCACATCCTAGGCAATATTTTTACCTCTTTTGTGAAATGAGGAAACAAGAACTGGATGTAATACTTCATTGTGTGTCCATTTAAAGGCACTCCTACTACTTCTCAGGGCTTTCCCTCAGTTGCTCTAAGGCTATCACTGATTTAGGTGTGCCTTGGGCAGCCCTCTGGAACTGGGGCCAGATGGAATATCACAGTTTGCCTCGGTACTCTTGCATGCTCTTTTTCTTCCATGACAGGGTGTCAGCATCCAAAATACTTTTTGGGATTGCTTCCTGACAATTCCTCGTTTTGTGTCTGTGTTCGGGAATTATCTGGGACAGTGTTGGCAGAGGCCGAAATCATGCCGGGGTGAAAAAATAGCCATCCTGATGTGTGTATGTTCAAGGACTAATACCTAGGAATATTTTCTGGATTTTCTTTATTTGGTATGGCAGTCGAAAACGTCCCAGTTATGCACAAAGAATCACTTGTATTTTTAACTTCAGTGAAAGCATTAAAAAAGAAACAAATCTGTTTTTCTCGTTTTCTTCAAGAACCTGGAGAACAGATAAGAGATATGTGGGGTCCACTGCTCACCTCGGTTGGATGAAGATATTGTCAAGTTACAAATCTCCTGATTTTCATTCACCTCATTTTCCTCAGATGCGTATTTCTGAACAGATTCTCTGTCTGGTAGGATTTGCCTCCCCTCACTCCACCACTGATGATAAAGGGTACCTGGGCAATTAAGAGTCTTAATTTTTCATTACAAGACTTGAGTGAAGTGAATGCAGCTCAGCTTCACTTTTGTGTGATGGCTCCTCTTCCTATTGGGATGACTCTTGTCTGTGATAATTATTTTTTTGGTAAAAGTACTACCCCTAAATATAATATATCTGCGTGGTTATGATACACAGATTTTTAATTCATTTTCTCTGACTTTTATGGTAGGAATTGAACATGAAATAAAACCTATCCTGAGTTTTCAAAACTCAAACACTGGTGTGTTTGTACACGCACTTGGTTAGGTGACAACTATGGTCCTTGCAGCTGATTTCATTGTCTGAGAGAGACAGGTGCTTGTGGAGCACAGAGTGCTAAGCACAGTTATATTCAAGTTGGGAATATGAGATTCTCATGTTCGGATACCGTCACCAGTTTTGGCTGTAGAGTGGGCTGTGAGTTGTGGTAGTTTGGGACCAAATTCACAGGTTATTCATAGGTTATTCCAAGTTGGAAGGGACCCCAAGGATCATCTAGTCCAACTCTAGTCCAAATTCCTGCTCAAGTCCAACTAGTCCAACTGTAGTCCAACTCAATTTCTGCTCTGTTCAGTCACCCTTGATACAAGACATTAACCCTTTGGAGAGAGTAGAGGGGATGGATGTTTCAGTCACCTGAGGTAGATTTACCAGCAGACACGAAGGGCAGTCTTGAGTTTCTTCTCACTTAAAAGCTCGTGTTAATTTTTTAATATAGAAAAAGCATAAATTGCTGTTCCTACCTCAAAACCACTTGTGTTCAGGAATAATTTGAAGCGGTAGCTGATGTAGCGTGAACCAGAGCGGAGCCTGTTGCAGACATACAATGGGGATTCATTATTACTTTCATTACATTTTATTATCATCACTTTCAGTGACACATACAGTGTTTCTTTCATCACCGTGTAAGGGAGTTAAACACTACAGCAGCAGCCCAGGATTTATCAGCACCTGCCTGTCTGGCAAGTCTTTGTTCCCTAAAGTTTGTTCTGCCACCGTTGATTTTAGATTTGCAGTTTTGCAGCTGATCAAAGAGATGGGATTATTTAAAACAAGGGCTTCCTGGGCAAATATATCACCATAGGTCTCGTTTGGATTTACAGAGCCCTGGCAGTGAAAGATCTCTAAGCAGACAGGGCTAGCAAAAAATAAATGTGCATGCAGACTTTTATGATGCTCCTCTATTGTTTTTAATAAATACACTATACATTCAACGTTTTCTACCCTTTATAGTGGAAGATCATTTAGATGTTTCTTTGAAGACTAATTTAGGAATGTTGGCAAAGGCCAGTTAGTGTAACATGTGCATTTTATTATATTAACAATATCTGATGAAACAACAAATGTGAATAATCCTGGCAAGTACAGAGAAAGCAAATGCACTCTTTTTGTGCTGTAGTTTGATCTGATCTTAGTAGGCTACAGTAAATATAGTTTGAAAAAAAATATGAAAAGCAAACTGTTTTCATAATACTCTAATACAAGTATTTATCTTCTTTATTTTTAGTTGTTGTACTGGGTTGATTTTTTTGTGTGTGTCTCTCAATCTTCCCTTTGTTTTGTTCAAATAAAAACAAAAATCGCAAAACACGTATTTTACCATCTGTAAAAAACTAAATTCTCCTCAGCTGCTGTTGTTAAAATGCTGGAACTATATTTCAGCAGATTGGAGTTCACCCTACGCACAATAAATAACCACGTATGGCAAAAAATCCAAAATCCAATGTAATTCACAGATATATTAATAAATTCTTTTTCGGAAGGGAAGCCAAGGAGCTAAGCAAGCTGGAGCTTCATTGCCTGAAGATGATTGAAATAGCATAAAGTAGAGCAGAGTCAATAGTCAGGCAGTTAATATAGTGAGAAATCCATTCACGTTGTTGACTCAGTAATTTATTTGCTGTGCTGTTGATTTGATCTCTGCCAAGAGACAGCTAAGGGCTTGGTCACAGCTTTGCTGAGTACGTTGTAAGGGCTTGTATAGGATGGCTGGGAGAAAACTGTAATGGGCACATCATGGGAAAAAACCTGGGAATTTGTGGCTCTAAAAGTCAGATCCCTTCTCTTTGTTCCTCCACTTGTCCAAGTTGCTGGGCTCATTCCAATGGTTTGGGTGTACTTCACCGGTAAACCCCACGTGCATCCCACCAGGGATCCATCTGCCTCAGAGAAATACTTACCCACGTTTCTGTCTTTCTGCTTAAAACTTCCCCCCGCTCACTGGGGGAAATTCAGAAGTGTCAGTCCCATTGATTTTTATTTTTTTTTTCTTTTGTTTGTTCCTAATTCTGTTAGATGAATGGGTTTTTTTAAAACCCTTCTTCCTGATTGCTAACTGCCAACAGGGTAGTGCCATTGCTCTGGAGGAAGTCAGCAAATGAAGCCATGTGTAAATGAATGTCATTAACCATCAAATTAACTTCCTCAGCAGTGGAGAATACTGTACTTCATTACAGTTCCACTCCTATTGTCAATTTGCGTCTAATTTACAATTTCAGCCTAGGAAAGTTTATCCCTGGTTTTTGTTAGCTAGATTAACTTTAAATACAGCGCTTAAATTATGTTTTTTTGGATCTTTCAGCAAGTCAGAGTGGCTGCCAGTTCTCTAGAAATGAGCAAATTGACTGTTTCTTGTGAAACATACTGTTTTTGCCTGAAATTCGCACTGGGGCATGGCCATGTGTTTGTACATATGCTTCGAGGATGGATCTGCTCTCTGTTCATAAATTACAAAATTGCTTTTCATTGCTGCCTGTGAATTCATCCTGAGTTTGATGTTACTACAGGATCCAGTGAGATTTCAAGAGAGAAATTGAATTTTGTCGT
>WEKX01015470.1:2308-30650 GCA_013390025.1 Pitta sordida
AACAGTTCCCGTCACTCCTGAAGGCATGCCACAGCATGGGGACAGCGCCTAATGCCCCACGTCCCCTGGTGGACCCTGGGTTACACCCCTCCTGGTGATAACCAAAAACTACTACTTCCGCATTTGCGTAATGAGCTGGCTGCCTGCGCATGCGCACAAGCACACACAGCCCCTCCAGATGCGCAAGCCCAGTCCCTTTTGAGCAGTGGGGGCTCTGAACCCCCCCAGTCTGCACCTCCTTACCGACCCCCCCCGAATCTCAGCGGAGCCGTTCAGGTCTCATATCACGCAGCATTCCAGTCCCTTTTGGGCAGCAACTCCAAGCTACTGCCGCCTTTTGGCACCAGACACTGGCAGCACCTCTCAGCACCTGAGCCAGATCATTCAGCCACTTAGCGGGGAATTTGAAGTGGTTCTTTCTTTGTTTCCAGGATTAAAGATGATCAAATGAAATTTCGGGGTACCTACGTCCGCACTAGGCATCCCACGGTGGCTTATGACTCCCCCTTATGGCAAATTAAAAGGAAGATAAGAGTTACAGAATTTAAGAATTTGGAAAATTACCTTGAGTCTCAGAGGGTCCGTTTTTCTGCTTTGCTTCCTGGGCTGGAATGAGAAGGCACAGGAATCTTCCAGGAACCTGCCTGGTTGGCGCCAGGTTCCGGGGGCACCCCGCTTCACCCTGGAAACAGAAACTTGTCCCGACTGGTAGGTGCAAGCTGATTTAAGGAAAATCAGTCAGAACTCAAGGTAGTTGCATGTATGCTACAGAAAAGTTTATTTTTGGCCTAAGAGCCAAGGAAAGAGGGACCAGAGTGTCCCCTGCCCTTGCCAGGTGCCAAAAGAGAACTGCCCAGATTTGTCACCCATCTTTAACCCCCTGTCTCATGCATATGCAAATCACCCCATGAATATTCATCCCTTCAACATTATGTCATGGACATGCGCTTTGCCATAAGTCCTTCAAACAATTAGCTCCAATGTTGCTCATTCTTTTCCCCTTGTTGTGGCTAGCACTCACTTTTGTTTACCTTCAGAGACGGCAGGACAGCGTTTTTCACCCTTAATATTCGACCTTAATTCCCAGGCCTCTTGAATGATTTTGAAATCTACTAATCCTTCTAAAATTCACTAAAAATTCACTTAATTTTCACTAAGCATCCCTAAAGCTCCATGCCCTTACCTAACTCGCTAAAATTTGTAATTTTCTGAATCTCCAAATCAGAATGATAAGTGAGAAAAACATATATAGTGAATCAATAGCTAAACTAGGAGAAGAACCAAACACTTCCTAATTGACCCTCTGTCATCAAAGGAAGTATGAAAAGACAACTGGTAAGAGACAAGTGAAACAAAATAGGTACTCAATAAAAACTACATAGCTACGTCATAGTCTAGGCCTCCAAGTTTCATTCTCTAAGACCCCTACTTTCACCTCCCCCATGTCTGCTAAGAATCTCATCTATTTCTATTTTTAACATATTACTGATTCTAATTCTACTCACCTCCCTTCTCAACCTTTTTTTCATGAGTTTATTATGCTTTTATACATGGCATTCACATTCTCTGAAAGTCTGTTCCCAAGTTGCTCATTTTCAGGTGATTTTTTCCATGTTTCCTGCCAGTAAAAGAAAACTGTCTTCCTTATGTTATGTACTGGAGTATGCGTAATTTAAGTTAGTTCAAGCAGGGGTCACCTCAAAATTTCCATTGTTCCAATTGGAAGAGAGACTAGAGCTGATCACTCCTCCATATTACTCATGTCTTGCTGATTTGGTGTCATTCTCAAACCCTCCTAATTTAAATTACCTTCTAGAGCAATTTCTTCCTGCTGTAGCTGTGCAATCTTATGCCATCCTGTACTAAGTAGCATTGATAACACTGTTCATTTGGGAAAAAATGAGATTTCCTGTCTGGAGGAAAAGGTCTCTCAGAAGCACAGACAAATTCACTTGACTGCAAAAAACTTACATAAATTCATCTACAACATGCATCAGAGAAACAAAAGAAAGCAGAGTCAAGTTCTTCTTTATTATGTCACAAGTCAGACTGTGTTATTTTGTTATCAAGTTATCTTGCGTTTTTCTAGCCCTTGGGAAATGGAAAGTGAACACAGTCTGTTGTAAGGAAAAAATAAGATGTGTGCTTTCTCTAAACTAATTACAGTAGTATAAATTCAGTTCAGGTATTGTCCTGGCTTAGGTTTTTTTGCTGCTTTGGCAGCAAGGGGGTTAACAGCTCAGTTCTGGCCTGGACCTCAGTGCTGCCATGGCATTCAAGATTATGGAGACAGAGACGTCCCTGTGAATAAACGTATTTGGGAGAGAAGAAAAAAAAAACTCAACAGTAAGATGTAGTGGGCCAAAACAGAACTCGTGTGGAGAAGCTGAAAACTATGAAGGCCCACCCAGGCCCACAAGAGAAGGGGTAGAAATGTTCTTCCAGGCATCCCGCTGCTGCTCGTGAATTGGATGGACCATAGTAAGCATATGGACTAGAGAGAGAGACATCAGTGATGCAGAATCCATCTAAGCCACGACTGAAGATGGAGAGATCAAGCTGAAAAAAAGCTGCAGATGTTTTTTCAGAGCCCAGAAACACAAGCCTGGAGCTAGCTGAAAGCTCAACAGAGATCCTTTGGACAGACTTTTTGCGCATTGTGGTAGGATCTGAACCATGTATTTGGGACGGGCTCATTATGATGCAGTAAAAAAAGCCAGTACTTAAAAGCTGCAATCCTGGTTGTGACACTCGGACAACAGAGAATTTCGGAAGAACTGTCGTCCCCGGGTCGAGATCTCACTTGGGAAAGGGTCGTGAGAGACTTTTCCTCTCCTGAGAGAGAGAGAGAACTTTATGGAAGGACAGAGAGATGGTTCCTACCCTGGATCTGGTCAGAANCATTGATCTGTGGCATGTCAGACAAAGCATACACATTAGGAACAACAGAAACCTTCCCTTTCACAGCTCTTCCTTCCAGGAGCAACCTAACCATAGGGCAGTAAGGCAGGTTATCAGTGCAGTATTTCCTCAAAGAAAAAAGGAAAATGTTATATTCTCACAGCCTACAACGTCTCGAACTAGGCGGAACTTTTTCACAGAGAGGGTGATCTCTCAGTGGAATGGGCTGCCCAAGGAGGTGGTGGAGTCACCGTCCCTAGAGGTGTTTAAGAAAAGGTTGGATGAAGTTCTTGGTGACATGACCTAGATATTAGGGTAGTGTGTTATAGGTAGGATGATGTGTTGGTTGTAGGATGGCAACAGGTCAGGTTAGGTAACAGGTTTGACTAGATTAGATTAGGTAACGGGTGATAGGTTGGACTTGATGATCTCTATGGTCTTTTCCAACCTTACTGATTCTGTGATTCTGTGATTCTGTGAACTTTTTTACAGGAGAATTAGCAAAAGTGGATGAACTGCTCTAGTCTGTATCTTACCGCCAAGTCTGGATGTTTCTGCAAATAGCATAAAAGGTTTTTTGGCCATCTGGAACTAAAAGAGAAACATTGGGGAAATCCTGCAGAGCAATATAAGGTGATTCACTTGTAGAAGACTCCTGTCCAACAGCATAAGCTTTTCTCAGTAATCATTCAGATTCACATAAAATCCATACACATGCATACGAATTCTCTCATTATTATATTAATTTTTTTCTTTCAGTGAAGTTCTTATTTTTCTTTCTATTATTCAAGTATCTCTAAATTCAATTCATACCTGTCTAAACTGGTCCCAGGACACTTGGCAACCTGTTCCAGTGCCTCACCACCGTCACAGTAAAACATGTTTTCCTAATATCTGGAATCATTCAGCTTGAAAAAGTCGCCACAATTCCTCGTAAAAAGTCTCTGTCTTTCCTGCAGGCTCCCTTCAAGTACTGGAAGTCCTCAATTAGGTCTCCCCAGTTGTCAAGCTGAAAAATTCTCTTAGCCTCTTCTCATAGGAGGGGCACTCCATCCCTCTTACCATCTTGGTGGCCCTTCTCTGGACTTGTTCCAACAGGTTAATGTCCTTCCTATTCTGGGGACCCCAGAGCTGGATGCAGCACTCTAGAGATCATGACATTGCTTTAGTATTTTCTGGCTTTTAGAGTATTTGCACTACCACCCAGGTGAGACACCCTGTGTAAGAAACAGAATAGGGAAAATAATCTGTTGATTATTAGTCTGTTGACTATTGAGTATGAAGGGTTTTGTTATTTCTTTCATTTCTAACATTCATTTTAATAAATAGAGTGAAAAAACATTTCAAGAGGACAATGATGTACACAAAATGTTTTACTGCTTATATACAGTAAATAATGTCTGGAATTTACCTTCACTAAAGAGAAAATAAAAACTCATGATAACTCATCATTTAAAAAAAAAAATTGCACATCAAATTTGAACTGGTTTGTATGTTGTCTGAAACAACACATGGAGGAAAGCAAGATCACAGAGATAAAGCTTCTACAAGGGAAGGTTAATTCTCTCAATCTGACTGTTCAAAACATTTAAATTAGGTTGAGACCTGTTTTTAATTTTAGGAAACCAGAGGAAGTAAAAAAAATGGACAATCGCTTCTTCCCTATCTAAGAGTTATAAAAATTTCCATCTGTGCTTTTATAACTTTTATATTGAAGACTATATGTGAAACACATTAAACAAAAATAGCTATAGAATCATTTCCTTGGTTAAATGCCCTTTAGGAAGAAAGTCTGTCAGCTTAATCACTAGAATCAAGTGGGGCAATTGTGCAAAACTAAAAATATGACATTTCTGTTGTTCATAAATTGTCCTTATCCCATCAAAGGTCTCTCTTTTCTGAATAAAAGTGTTGGCTGGCATACAGATGGTAATTATTAGAGAAAACAGTAAGGTTCTGGAACAATACTAAAGACAGAAGTACCATAAAAAACCTACAAAAAGTACTTCTAAGATTCAGTTGATAAATGCTTGAAATAGCAGTGGACTGCAGTAGATACTCTCCACCCACAACGTACCTGAAGGTCTCATATTCTCACTTGTTCACATCTAGCATATCTACCAGCCATCAGATGTTTTCCCATCCAGCACAGAGCTCTCAATAACATACGGTTCCTGATTAACAAGGGGAAATACAGTAGAACAAATCCTATGTATCTTATCAGTTTTAATGGTGGTTTTATTCAACAAATATTTTTCATTTAAGAAGAATATTTTTCCACAAACCAGTCCAAAATGTATTAATAAACAAGAAATATATTCACAAACCACCTACAGTTCACTGTGGTGTACTCTGCAATTTTTAATTCTATATTTCATGAAGCTAATGAAATTTCTAGGGAAAACCTCCACAAAATATTTTCCAGAAGCCCAGAAGGCAGGCAAGAGAGGATTAGCTCTCACATTTTCAAACAATTTTATTCATTCTGGAAACCTCTTCCAGATCTTTTGTGCCATGCGCCTAAACCCTTTCTGAGTGAAAAATTCTGTGAAGTTTATAAGAAGTTTTCTTTATTACATAAGGATCTCAGATCCTGATTCTGAGAGACTGCAGATATTTTATCCTTTCATTTTATAATGGTCTTCTGAACTTGGACACTCCCTTCATGACAACTTCTTATTTAAGTATTGAATTTTTTCCTCTAAGTATCTGTGAAATATTCTTTAATTATCATAGTCAAAGGATGCAAATTTTAGAGGCTAATTTGATTTAACAGATTAATATGACTTTGATACAAGAGGCACCTATCTGTCTTTGATCAAAATAAACGACAATAATGTCTTAAAATATTTTGTTCTTCATCTTGTGTTGATAGAAGAGACTAATGAGATGGTTCCAAATTAACATCGAGATTCTGCCAAAAATCAGAAAGCCTAGAAAAAGGACAAAATATAAACCATTAAGTGAACTAGTCAGTCAGATGGAGGACAGTCAAATAATTGGACTCAATCAGTCTCGTGGGTCCCTTCCAACTCAGGGTACTCCATGATTCTGTGATTCTAATCCCTTTCCAATGCTGTTTTTAAAAACTCAGACAGCATTCTCTCTTTGCAGTGCTTGGTGGTATAAGTGGCAGGTATATCAAGAAGAGATGCAGCTGTATCTCCAATCTTTTCCAGTACTTACTATGTTAGCTTCTGAGCTTTATTAACTGGCTAGCTGTATGATATCTACAAAATCACTCATGAATGAATGGCCTTTAAGCTCTGGGACCTGTAAGCTCTGGGGCCGTTAAACTCTAGAGTGTTTTTTTCCCAGACCACGTAACTAAGAGCCTTTCTTAACAATGTCTGTGGATTACCTAGTGGCTCCATCAAAGCAAAGAAAATTCCACACTGTTTGTCACTCATGAGTCCCCCATAACAAACTCCTGGTGAAGCTGGAGGCTTGTGGCTTGGATGGGTTTACAGTGGACTGGATCAGGAGTTGGTTGGATAACAGAGCTCAGAGAGTGGTGGTTAATGGTGCTGTGTCCGGTTGGAGGCCGGTCACTAGTGGAGTGTCTCAGGGTTCAGTGTTGGGACCTGTCCTGTTCAATATCTTTATTGATGATCTGGACGAAGGGATGGAGTCTATTATTACCAAGTTTGCGGATGACACCAAGCTGGGGATAAATGTCGATCTGGTGGAAGGTAGGANTTTGTTGAGTGTGTTTCAACTTAAAAACTGAATTAATGGGTCAAACAACAATTTTAATTTCTGGAAAATTAATCCTGGACTGAAAGGGATAACATCCTTACAAAGACTGTATCTTTTAGTGTTTTTTCTCTTACAATAGTGAGACATCTTGAGGAAGTAGTTTCCATTGCCATACTCAGAGAAACAGTCTACTAGTCTCTGACTCTTAAATTTCAAACTTGAAGACAATTACAGAAATGCCTGTTTATCGTCTCCACTTTGCACTCACCAAAATAAGAAAAACAGAAGAGGTTATGGGAAGAAATAAGTGATAAGTTTAGGGTAATGCAGAAGTCTAAAGAAATCTAGAAATTTAGATTATTAAATATGAGTTTTATTATTGAATGAAACAGTTTTTGAAGTCACAGCTTCAAGAATAAAATGGAAGTGTTGAAGGAAGATACACCATAAAGGAAAAAAACTAGAGAAGAATTGGTATTATCATCACACATTGTCATGGGTAAACACACATGGACCTGGTTTTCTTTTTGAATTTTTTCCATTTTCTCCCAGGCTGGGGGTGGGGCGGTGGCGCGGCGTGGCTGTCCCCTTGCCCTGGCTTTTCCCCCCCT
This sequence comes from Pitta sordida, assembly GCA_013390025.1. Classification (NCBI taxonomy): domain Eukaryota; kingdom Metazoa; phylum Chordata; class Aves; order Passeriformes; family Pittidae; genus Pitta; species Pitta sordida. The sequence goes on from WEKX01015470.1 coordinate 9,520, forward strand.
TGTCGCCACCGGAGTGCTGTCGACCACGGGGGGCGCACAGGTGGGAGGCCGCTGTTGGCGGCCCAGGGCAGAGTGGCATGCAGGCGGGCCTCAGAGTGCTGATGTGGCGCGGCACACAGTGGCAGACCCACCTGGTTCCCTGCTCGGGCCAAGGGCAGCCATGTAAGGTGTCTGGAGGTTGCCATGATAATGACATAAACACCGGCTCTTCCGGAAGACAGATGAGATCGGCAGCTCAGAGCATTACCTCATTGGACAGAGAAGACACTACCGGGTAGGGACTGGGAGAGATTTTAAAAGCTACAGTGTGAAACAGACTCGCTCTCTCTCACCCTTGCTTCACTCACTGGAATCTCTGCCTCTCCGGCGCCTCGCTCCTGCTGCCATTCCTCCCAGCTGAACCCATGGAATATCAGCTCCATCCACTACCCCTTGCTAATGCCCATCCTTCCCTGACGATAGCCGGTGGACATCGCTACCATTTTAATCCTTATTTTGTTGTTGTTGTGACTTTCCTTTTAGGGGTTGGTGTTTTGGTGAGGTTTGGGGTTGAGGGATTTCCGGCACGCTTCGAGTGGTGTCTGTTGCATGTGGGAGGGGGGAGTCCTGGTTTTATGTTCCCTACTGTTGATATCACTTGCACACAAATTATTTACTTTGTTGATAAACTAAAATAAAAACAAAAGTAAACCCACAAAAAAAACCAAAATATCCTCAAGACCAAAACTCAACCCTAAACATACATACAGATACAACAATATCCAAACCCCCACAGCTAAAAATACCCAGAATATATATGCTACTGTAATGCCTCATGAAATCTTATTTCATGAAACCATGAAGTCTGGTTTTCATACCCCATGTTCCTAAGGCTGGAGATTTTTCACAATGTATCAGAGTATCAACTTTTCAGTAAGTAAAAGAACCATAGGAAATATCATCCAAGAGTAAGTTGTTTAGCTTTTTTCCCCTAGAATGTGGAAAATACTAACTACAAAAGAAGGAAGTTCCATTATATTCATCTTTCCTGTTGAAGAATGTAGGGGGAGCGGAGGGCGAAGGAAAAAGTATTTTACCATCATCTTTGTTGTCAACTGAAGGGTCCTGTGTGTCCTAAGTCAAGCCTATGGGCAACCAGGAAATAACATACTTTTTCTATAAGGATGATGATATCATAATTACTGGTATTTTTTAGCATTTTGATCCTTGTTTTCTGAAAAGGATATGCTGTAGTCTTTCACAGGTACAATCAGAGGTAAATAAATTTGTTTATAATAGAGAAGAACTGCAGTCTTGCAACATGTACAGCTTGTGCTGGTGCATTTCTAAATATTGGTTCATTCTGAACACATTTTTGAAGCCTGATGAAAGAGATAAACAAAAGCTTCATTCAAAACTTATGAAGTCAACTGGTTTGTGTTGGGAAAAACCTTGCAAACATCATTTCAGTTATTCCTCAATGTACTGTACTACTGGAGAACTGTTTGTTCTCCTCCCCCTACAAGGAATATTATCAGCATTGAATATTTTATTGTGCTTTTATTAGTATTATTAAACAAAATAATCCTTAGCATTCATATTCCCCAAGTTATTTAAGAACATTAAAGAGGACCACCTGTACCTTCTAGAAATTCTTCTGTGCCCAAAGATACTTCATGCTTATGAATCCATATCACCAAATTGTTCTATACCATACTGATGATAATTTGGGATTCACTGCCTAGTGCTGTGTTGATCACTTGTCTGATAAATATATCTATAATACATCGAGGAGAATTTTAGCATATAAATAGAATTAAAGTACGTTATATTATTAGTATCTATGCTTAATCCAGGACGGTGTTTGGCATTAGTGTGCTTGGAAGGAAATGTCTTTAAAAGATTCCTTACCTTGTGGGTCTGATTCCTGGGTGGGCGTTCGCTTGGGATTTGGACTAGATGACCTTGTGGGTCCCTTCCAACTCAGAATAACCTGTGTGTAACCTGTGTGTGTGTGTAAGCTCACATGATGAAATGTTTTAAAGAAAATACTTGAGTTGTATTTCTGATCCAAAGCCTATTGGTAGCTATAGCTTGATTTAAGCTGGAGAATATATTTGAACTGTACAATTTTGCATAGTTTTTCATTTGAAATAATAAACCATGCCTTTCACAGTGCATGAAAGTGTGACTTTGATTTTTCAGTTCATTATATAGAAAGGTAGGGCAAGATTCCCTCCAAAGCCTGTCCCTGAGGAGCTTCTGAAGAAAGTTAGTTTTTGAGAAGCAGCAGCATTTCTGGGGAGAAGGAACTTGCTTTAAGGGCATGTGTCACTTCACCAGCAGAGACAACATGAGAGCATTAAGACTATCTCCCTAGTCTCTCATTCTAACCACTGGACCATAGTCTCAAATTTCTGCAAGTTGGTTGTTCCTTGTCTGTCATAAAGACTTTCATCCTTTTATAGACTGCAATCTCGTTCCTACACTAATAAGCATGGTTGGATCAGAGTTAGTAATTGAAATTTATGACTTGTGTACCCTATTTTAGCACTTCTCCAAAGTCTCATTAAATCTCTTTTATGTGTATTTTTTCCCTTTCATTAACAGGAAAAAAGAGTCCCATTTACAACACCATTGCATCCATACAGGGTCCTTGCTTGACTGATGTTCTCCTAATGAATTAGTGTATTGTAAACAAGTACTGAAAACTAGCCCAAGGTCTTCTCCATTAATTTTTCATGAATGAAATGCACCACTTAACTTGTTTGACACTTAAGTGATTCCCATAAATTTAAAATAGAGGTCACCATAAGGAAAGCATTTGAAAGTGTCATTGAGGGAACAAGCTAATGAACTATTCACCCTTTCCTAAGTGCTTTTAAATTCACAGGCTAGTCAGTTGTAAAATTTGAAAATGAGTAATATTTAAAATCTTAAAGTAGCTGCCAAGATTTAATGAAAAAAATAAGTAGTCTAATAAGTGAGCTTTCGCTTAGGGGCTTTCTCTTCTGCTTTCTGCTTTTCTCTTCTTTTGCATTCTGTGGCAGGAAAATTCGTACGCCTTATTTAGCTTAAAAAAACTTATCATGAAAAAATTGTAACTATATAAGAGAGGCGTAAAGGAAAGAGTGAGCTTGGGGTTAACTTGTAACAACTTGCTTTCCTTGATTGCAATTGATGGTGGGGTCGTTGTTAATAGACAATATCTCTTCAATGTTCCAGACAGAGGAAAACTCAGTTGTCATCTTTGATGCGACATTTTTACAGGAAATCTCTGCAATGCAATCCCTGATCCAGACATCCTTTTCTGCTACTCAGCAGCATAAATGCTAAACAATAGTTTCTCCTAGCTATATTAGATTAGTCACTTTGCAATGTAGTTACAAATCTACAATTAGAAAACAGCTACATTGCAACCCTCTGAAGGGAAAATAAAGGTGAAATACTGGTATATCCCTCCAGATCAAAATCTGCCTGCACACCTAAGCAAAAAAACCCCAACAAACTCCAAACAAAAACCAATGCAATAAACCCAAAAGCAACAGCAAAACAAAACAAACAACAGGAGAAAAGTAATCATCTTCAGGGCAGAAATAATCCCACCTATCCTGAAATCCTCTCTGCTTATCAAGGTCATAGATGACTTCTTTGGTTGTGAAGCTTGGCATGTCACAGTACAGTCCCTTAACAGGCAATCTGAGGCAAATGTTTAGTTGTGAACATGCTGTTCTTCCGGGAACCTGATTCTGCAGTGGAGGTGCAGTGATTTTCCCCAAAGCGGCAGAGAGGAGCATTTCACTGAGCTGGTTCTTATTTCCACTGAGGATCTGGTTTTGGCACAAAGTAAATATAATGGATAAAGAGAGAAAAACCATGGTCTTTCCTGTGGATTTTCTTTAAAAGTGAAAAATCAAACAAAAACAATAGAGATATATAGAATGAAATAGTTCAATTGTAAGGGAACTACAAGAGTCTTTACTCTCTCCTTGAATAAATGTTTGCTAACGTCAAGTGTGAAACCACCCTTGCACAGCTCTGAACCATTTTTACACATTTGGTCACGGGATACCAGGGAGAAGAATTCAGCACCTCCCCCTCAGAGAGTAGTGAGATTATCCCTCATCCTACCTGTCTCCAAACTAGACAAGCCTAGTATACACAATGGCTCCTCACAGATTCAAAGAATTCACAGAATCACAGAATACTATGAGTTGGACGGGACCCACAAGGATCATCTAGTCCAGCTCACCATCTAACACCTGTACAGAGACCGAACGCACACCCCAGAGCGGTAAACACAAACCTAATTCCCTCACAGTCTAACAGGCCACTTCAAGACAGAAAGACCCACAGGATCATCCAGCCCCACACCCCCCAGCTAGACCATGTCACTAAACTCCTCATCCAATCTTCTCTTAAACACCTCCAGGGATGGTGACTCCACCACCTCCCTGGGCAGGCCATTGCAATGTGCAATCACTCTGTGAAAGACCTCTTCCTAACATTAAGTTTAAACCTCCCCTGGCGTAGCTTGAGGCCGTGCCCTCTCGTTCTGGTGTCATCAGCCCGAAAGAAGAGGTCCACACCCACCTGGCAGCAACCTCCCTGCTGGTAGTTGTAAACGGCAATGAGGTCACCTCTGAGCCTCCTCTTCTCCAGACTGAACAACCCCAGTTCCCGTAGTTGCTCCCCATAGGGCTTGCCCTCCAGTCCCTTCACCAGACTGGTCGCCCTTCTCTGGACCCTCTCAAGCAGCTCAACATCCTTCTTAAACTGGGGAGCCCAGAACTGGACACAGTACTCAAGATGTGGTCTGACTGGCGCCGAGTACAGGGGAAGGATAACTTCCTTAGTCCAACTGACCACACTGTTCCTGATACAGACCAGGATGCCACTGGCCTTCTTAGCCACCTGGGCACGCTGTTGGCTCATATTAAGTTTTCTTGTCAATCATAACTCCTAAATTCCTCTCCATTTCACCACTCTCCAGCCACTCATCTCCCAGTCGATAGCAATGCATGGGGTTGTTATGTCCAAAGTGAAGAACCCGTCACTTAGACTTGTTAAATCTCATATTATTGGAACCTGCCCATCTCTCTAGCCTGTCAAGATCCTTCTGAAGGGTCCTCCTACCCGCTGGAACTATTTGCCCTCAGCTTGGTATCATCTGCAAACTTGCTGATGATGGACTCGATTCCCTTGTCCATATCGTCAATAAAGATGTTGAACAGTGCCGGGCCTAATACTGACCCCTGTGGGACTCCACTAGTGACTGGCTGCCAGGTGGATGTGGCGCCATTCACCAACACTCTCTGAGCTCGTCCATCCAACCAATTCCTAACAAACTCAACATAAAATGCTTCTATCCAGTCCATGCTCTAAGAGTTTCTCCTGAAGCTCACCATGGGAAACCATGTTTAAGGCTTTGCTAAAATCCAAGTACACAACATCCACAGCATTTTTTTCATCAACCAGGCGAGTCAGGTTGAGTCGCCAAGGAGATTAGGTTGGTCAGGCAAGACCTACCTCTCCAAAATCCATGCTGACTAGATCTAATGTCATGGTCATTTTGCAGTTGCTGCATAATAGCACACAAGACCATCTGTTCCATGACTTTACCCGGAACCGAGATCAGGCCGACAGGTCTATAATTACTGGAATCATCCTTCCTGCCCTTCTTGTGGATGGGTGTCACATTAACCAATTTCCAGTCTTGTGGTATATCACCAGTAAGCCAGGACTGTTGGTAAATTATGGAGAGTGGCTTGGCGGGGTCATCTTGTAGTTCTTTCTTTACCCTCAGATGGATCCCATCTGGTCCCATGGACTTGTGAGGATCCAAGCCACTCAGTAAGTCTCTAACTACCTCCTCCTGGATTACAGGGGGGTTATATTGCACCCCGACTTCTTCTGTTGGCCCACAAGTTCGGTTGTCCTTCTGGCAATCTGTTTTACTGTTAAAAACAGAGCCAAAAAGGTACTAAGTTATATAATTCCCTACAGCACTTTCTCCAGCTTTGTTTTTCTCCTCTAGATTCATACAAGGACCTTCACATTCCTCTTAACCTGAGGGCCACAGAACTGCACACATTATGTATTTGAAGCGAGGATACACCAACACTGAATACAGTAGGATGATCATCACTTCTGACCCTTTGGTCACATTTTGTGGGCATTTTTTCTGGAACTTTGGCAATGTTACATTCCTAACATAAATAGAGAGCTGTGATGTCCTTTATATTACCTTGTATAGCGATGGGATTGGAGAGGAACAGAATTTTTAGACGTTTTCTTTATCAAGAGTTGTGAAATTTGGATCTTAAAACATTTGGAAGATGATGTACTCTGGATCACATCCTAATTTGTTTGAAGAATAATGATATTTTAAGCATTCTAATAAAGTACAGCCTACAAAAATCCTTGTCCTAGGGTGGTGTGTATATGTTCCATATCTTCGTGTTTTGGCTTGTGGATACTGGTCCTTAGCAACACCAAGGTTATTTTCTCTCTCTGTCCAGAAGACAAGGAAAAAAAAATCAAAAAACTGAGAATCGGCAGTTGAAGGAAAAAAAAATTTTGGATTAGCTCACACAGTGGTGGCAGAGGCAGGGAGCTGGTTGGAGCTCTCTGGCAGCCGTGGTTGTGTGGGGCTGGAGAGGGGCTACTCTGGTGGGTTTTTCTCCAGCTTTTGGGAGAGCCCCATTTTTTTTCTTTTTTTCCTTGTTTTCTTTTTTTCTTATTCCTTTTTCCTTTTTTTGCTTTTTTTTTTTCCTTGGACATATTTCTTACTGCTCTCCAGCCACTAGAAGAGGGAGAGAGAGTCTGCAATTCCCTTCCCCTGCTCCCAGGAGTTCTTCCTCATCATCTCTTGGTTTCCCCTGGAGTGCCTGCATCAGGACTCTAGCTGCTCTCAGTGCACCTGAGGAGTTTCTTCTGGGACTGTCTGCTGGAATCTCATCGAGACCGACAGGACTCTTCACATACAGGACTTTCCACATCACAGGACTCTTTACATCACCAGAGTTGTGGGATATCTCAGGTTTTGTTGTTTAATACTGTTGTACCTTAACTTGTCTGCTTACTAAAGTAAATAATTTTCACTTTTCACACTTTCCTTGTCTTTTTTCCGAACCTGGTGAGGGGGAGGGATGGTTTTTTGTTGTTTTTTTCTTTGGCTCAGCCCCAAATTTGCCTCAAACCTTGTCAATCCCTCAACTCCTTTTTTTGTTTTTCTCAATATTCTCAAATTTTTCAATGCTATGCAAAACTTGTGTTTGGCATTGCTCTCCAGCACATGATGCTGCTGAACACGGATAATTTTTTCCTCATCTTCTATTCCAGAGAATTGCACATTTTAATTGTTGGTAGACATTTAAGAATAGTTTTCTGAGAATAGCTGCTAAGATAAATCAGATACAATATGATCTATAAATGAAAGAAAGAAGTCTCAATGAACCCTTATCCAACTCTGATTCAGTTCGTGAGGTTTACTTCAGGTTTATTTTTAGGGATTGTAGCTCAAACATGGTTAATACCTTTTGATCTACAATTTGGAACTGCTCTCCTATTTTTCAGTGTGTGAAATTCTGAGAGAAAAAAAAAAACAGAAAACAAATCTGCTCTCCCTCATATAAGTTTTCAAGATATCTAGTCATCTTCAGCAAAAGTAACACTTTTCAAAGGCAGAAGTCATTAGCAACTAAAATCAAATGTCTTAAGTAATTCATGTATACAAAAAGGGTCACAAGCACAAAAATTAGGACACTGTTTTTGCCATAAGAATCACATAGTAAAAGTTCAGTCAGCTCTCTGGGGAGGCATAAATTGAATCTAACAGAGAAGACTGAAATATAAGAGCAAGACAATATTCAGAAAAATACAGGAATTATTCCCTCTCACATTTACCTATCACAAATTAGTCTATCTTAGGCCATTTGTAAAAAATAATTGAAATACGTTAAAATTATGGGTCATTTCAGTGGTCCATGCAAAATGCTCCTTTTTAATAGCTCACTTTCTCTGGGCAGGTGTCCACCAGCACAGAAATGCTATGGCTGTGACTGCTAATTAATTCTCATTCCAACAATATCAGAAATTAGTTCATGAGAAAATGCAAGACCTCAAATCAAAGCATTCTCACTTTCAACTCTTCAGTGCAGGATTTAGGCTTTCTGATAACATGGATAGTGGTAATATAGTCTTTTCTCATGCTCTCTTTCTTTCAAGGTTCATAAATGAAACTGTTCATAATCCTGAGGGGCACTTTTGCGCCAGCAATAAATTCTGAAGGCTGTGGTAATGACTATTATGCCTTTCATTCTCACTGTAAATACATAGCAGGACAATAGGGGCTAATCAGTATTTACCATCATCATCTGCTAGTAACACAATGTCTTTTTTGAAATGAGCACGTAGGTCTTGGCCCTCCAGAGGGCTGAACAGGTGAGTCCATAAAAGGGGAGATCACAGCCACAGCCAGCATTAATTGGCTCCCTTGTTGGCACTTTTTGTAAAGAGAACTAATGAGCAGGAATGAATACTTAACTTCCTAAATACAGCTGCCTACTAGGGCCTAGGTTTGAACAACAGATACGAAGCATACAGAAACAACCTGCCCTGCTACTTTCTGTACTGAATCTACTCTGATTCTAAACAAAGGACTCTCCTCTTTTGGGCTCCCCTCATTGTCATCAAAGGATTTCAAACTGAAACCACTCACAGTACTGGAATACATGTATATGCCTCCAATGATTGTAGCCGGGTTGCTGCATGCTGACACTATGAATGCTTAGAAATAGTAGTGTTTGTTTATGGGCTTTCCCATTCAGCATTAATTTGTGCAGTGAGGAAAGTTATCTGTAGGCATTCAAATAGACTAATGACTTTTCTGTCTCTTGAGGTTAGTAAGTATGGAAGTGGTGATGCTGCTAGTATGCAGAAATGAAGAAGGAAAAGCTTGTTCTAAGTCATATCTTAATGTAACTTAAGATATAAACAAGTAATACAGCACTACATATTTTAAGTCCATATTCTGCCTCTATCAATTTACCTCACAGTTTTATAATAGAACTTTCACCACTGTATGAATATCTCTTTACATTACTCTAAATCTACAACTCTTAAAAGGGGGGAAACATGCTTTACCAATCACACTATTCCGTCTCGCAGTTCACTGCACAGACTTCAGGATAGCTATTTCTTGATGAATGCCTTGTATTACTTCATTTAAAGATAATGGGACTCAGTCTGTATATTTGACAGAAGACTACAGAGCAACAGATTACTTCAGCAAATGCAATTGGTGTGCAAAGCCTTGCCTATCATTTTTCTAACAAAGTGAATCCAGCCAGCTGGAAGTAAAAATGGCCGCCACACAAGTTAAGCAGTTTTCATACTGAATGGTAGTTTCTTCAATCAGACTAACTGATACAGAAAAAAATAGCAGATGAGTTTTTGGTACAGAAGTCCTCCCCTTGGGTTGTTTGCTGTGTGTATGTTCATTACCAGTGTGTCTGTAACACAGGTGACAACAGGCTAGGTAACAGATGATAGCTTGGACTCAGTGATCTCTGTGGTCTTTTCCAGCCTTACTAATTCTGTGATTCTGTGATTAATACTATGTAGTAAACCACTTCAATGGAGTTTCGCTAGCTTTAGCTTTCTTCTGCCCCTAAAATAAACCATTTCAAAACAGATAACAAAATAAAAACAAACTTCCTGTGCTTTATTTACTCCTTCCCAAAATGTGATATAGTGATCCTCCACATAGTCACGATCCATGATTTGTGAGATCCCATACTCACTGTTGATTTTCCAGCGAGCTGTGGGACCTGGTGCGTGCGCAGAACCTACCGTGACCCTAGTCTGCTAGGCCCCTGACCCCGCCACTGCGCCAGTGAGCACAGCTGGCCCTGGCCCCAGTCCCACCCCCCGCCACTCACAGGACCCGAGACACCCTGCTCGCGTGGCGCCGGACTCCCCATTCCTGCGGTGCGGGGACTCCCCACTCACGCAACGCTGGACTCCTCGCTCCTGCGGCGCTGGGATTCCCTGCTCAGGTGGCACCAGGACACCCCGCTCTTGCAGCGCTGGGAGTCCCTGCTCACGTGGCACATGGCACCGGCACCCACACACATCTGAAACAAGCCCCGCCCTCAGGACCATCCTCCAGACCTTATTAGGGGAGGGGGTGTGGCTACGGGCATGGCGTACTTGACTACGTAGTGTCACTATCTTTGCAGATCCCACGACTCACGCGAGGAGGACCAGACCCAACAGCCCGCGAGTAATGGGGGATCACTGTATATTTACAGGGATGGGTTGTGCTGGTAAAGTAGATAAACAGTATAAAGGTCACATGTTCAAAAACAATTTTTAGAGCAGATCTTTGAGGCTTAAGTAGCTGCTTTGCACAGCAGAGACTTTTGTCTATGAGAATGAGCTTGTAGATCTTGTGTATGGTTTCAGCTATGTCTCAATTGTAAGGAAAGAACTTTCACCTTCAAGGCATTCAATTCAACGTCTTTCTGTCAATTTCAAACTCAGCACCATCAGAAGACATATATTCTACATTCAAAAGAAAGGACTATGCTTTAAGCCATAGATTTGGTAACAAATTGAAGGATCTGAAAATTAGTGAGTGCATTCCCCAGCATCAGCATGAAGATAAAGAATAAGGTGTACACTGTGAAACTTCTCACACTAGAATGAGCACCCACTTGCATGTACAGCGGATCATGCATCAAAGCAGCTGACAATGCCTGTGAAAGCTGGAGGGATTACCCTTAGTACTTGAAAGCAACACAGCTAGGCTGACTACAAAGAGGAGGGAAAAAAGCATTGACAGAGCTGAGAGGTAAGATCAGAGTCTAAACATAAAATGCTTTTGCCTACAGACTTTACTGAAACAAGTCTCTCCCTTGTAGTCCAAGAAAAAAAGTTAGACAACAATAAGCCCTTTACTGGAAGGGGAGCCAGCATATATATTTTAATGAAATTCAATTCAATTCAATCTGTAATTGGGTCACATCAGTAAAAATTAATGCAAATTTGTGGGTTTACAATGGCTTTGTATTCTCACCCCAAACCCCATTACACAACCCTACAAACACCTTAGTAAGTTCTGCTATGAAGTATCTACAGCACGCATGCAACTCAAAGCAGGATGTAGCTCAAGACTTGTTTTAGTATGAGCTGCCTACATTGATGAGAGGAGGTGAGGACACAAACTCTTGATTAAAAAGATAACAAGATGACAACTTGAGAAAATGTTGTAGTAAGGGTGGACAAAAGCAACACACATACACACATAATGCTGGTGAAATTGCCTCTATTGTTTTTTGACACCTATACAGTTAAAGTATCAGAAGGCTATTCTAATTGGTTGCACACGTGTTTACACTTTGTTCATTGGTAGACCTTCACAGTTCTGTCTTCTGCTCCAACATGGGGTTTCTCACCATGAGAAACTCCACATGAGAAGGTTCTGAAAGAGTGGTTTGTTTGCATGCCTTAGCTTATGCCTCTGCCAAGTTCTCTTCTCAAGGGTACACCGGGGTGCTATCAATGTCTATTTCTTCTGTGTTGATAAAGGGTAAATTGCAAACAGTCCAGCTGCTATCCTCAACAAGAAAGTGCTTTAGTGTGCTGGTGTCATTCAGTAGAAAGCTCCACTGGAAATCCAGGGATGAGTGGGTTTTGACTCCAGTAAAAAGAAGCCCCAGTACCACCATGCTTTCAAAAAGAGGAAGAAATCACTCAAAGGTCTTTAAATTTTTTTTTTTCTGACAATCAGATAGAAATCCAATTTCTCTAGACTTTGGAATGTAGGCCTCAATGAAACAGAAATTGTACTATGAGATGATTGAATTACAGTGATCCTCTGCATATTTGCGATCTGTAATTTGCTGGATTTGAATACTTGAGGGTCATTTTTTAGGGAGTTGCGCGACCTTGGTGCATGTGCAGAATGTACCGTGAACGTACAGTGAGCCCATGAGCTTGTGAATATATAATGAGTTTATGAATATATAATTGGTCCCCCCGCCGTCACTGCCCACTAGACTTGCCATACATGCTTCATTCTCACCATTTAGGAGAAAGAGGAGCCGGTCCCATCTCCATGAAGCCAGGAGTACTGCCACGCAGCTGGCACAAAGGCACCGGGGTCATGCCAGCACTTCTGGCCACAGCGGAATGGGGATGCCGAGGCATGGTTGCCACCACCAATGAGGCGCCCGGGGTGGCAGTGGACAGGAGTTTTAATTCCAAGGTGGCTGGGAGTGGAGGCACTGAATAGGCACCGTGCTTCAGCTCTGCCCGCACCAGCGCGATATGGGCGGCATAGCCCGGTGTGTCCCGACACCTGCAGTGCAGACCCCTGACATCAGAGTCTGATCCCTGTGCTGGCAATGGAACCTCCCTCACTGCCCAAAATAAAAAAGTCCTTCTGGGCGGCAGGAGAGTATGTACGTGTACTGTACGCAGATATTTACTGCCATGTCATAAACACAGAAACAGTTGATACCAGACAAGCCTGGGACATCCCTTGTAGGACGTGTGGGGCAGAGGAGGTGCGGAGGGAGTGTAGGAGAGGGAAGGAGAGACCTGTGGGCTGGGGTAGCAGGTGCATGGATGAGCAGGGCTGCATGCGCTCTTGACGCAGGAAGCATCTATCCTCTGGTGCTGTGCCAGCTCCCCCTGCTCATCTGCCCCTGCTCTGCGCATCTCAGGAGCCACTGCAGGAGCAGGTCACAGAGCTCCCGGATGACCCTAGTGAGAGGCAGGGGGGTGGATCCCGGAGCTGGGGAGAAGCAGCAATGGTCAGCTTCCCTCGGCCCACAGTGTTGGTCTGGCTACATGCAGCTGCCCGCCTATGAAGGGCCCACTGCAACCATGCTGAGGGGCAGGGGAGGAGAAGGAGCCCCCAAAAAACCATCACACCCATTGGGAAAAGCAACACCGTGCTTCTCAGAGACAAAACCCCTTGTGACTTGATGATGCCCAGTGGCGGTGCAGCCCCTTTGAACAGCCCCTTTGATAGTCTCTGTCCCAGCCTGTTCAGCTGTTGCTCCCATCGTGCAGCTCTAGGGTACCCACGGCGCCACCCCGGCCAGCACCAAATTCATTCCCCAAGCATCCCCCAGAGTCCTGCTCTGGAGCAACATGACAAGTCCCCTGTGTATGAACACAAGAGACACACACCAGCAACCTAAAACCCCGTTAAAACCCAGCACAGAAACAGTAGGGAAAGGACAGTGGCAGGGGGTTCCAAGTCCACTCGGATCCACGGAGGGGCTGGCACTGGCTTCTCGGGTCCCAGCCATGCTGGTTTCTGTGCTTGGAAAAGCAGATCCTTTTCTAGGAGCTGGGAAGCGGCAAAAAGCATTTCCTCCACTTTAATGAGGCACAACAGTGGGAGCCGCGCTCTAAGAACCACCATCCAGACATTATTAGTGGAGGGGGGCGTGGCTACAGGCATGGCATACTTGAATACTTAGTGGGTTCGCTATCCTTGCGGATTCCAGAACTCATGTGAAGAGGGGCAGACCCAATAGCCTGCGAGTTAGAGGGGTATACTGTACTTATAGAAATGGATACTAATTTAACAGAATTAAAAGCACCTTTCACCAGTTACCACTTTTTCAACTAATCCATAGCACTAAGTGTCACATCGAGTTGTTTCTTGACCACCTGGAGGGATGGTCATTCCATTACCTCCTTGGGTAAATCTCCTGAGGATTCCCCACAAAATTTCCAATGCTGACACAAAAGAAACTAAGTGTCCAAATATTATTAGGGTTCACACACATATTTCAAGACCCACTTACACATGCTTTGCATAAAAGTGATATATTAATCATAATTGTTATTCTTCTGGGAGTTCCATCACGGGACTTAGGTTAATAAAATGAAATACTACAGACCTGAAAAGGGCATGAAGAGCCAGATCCTCAAGAATTTTTATTACTACCATTCCTTGAAATTCAGGAGAAGTAGTTCGTTCTAGCTGCAGTCACTTTTCTTAAAACACGTGAATTGGGTCTGTTTGAGCCCACAGCAGTCCTCGCAATGCTGTGCTTTGGAAGAGTGTTGATAACACACAAGTGTTTTGACTACAGCTGGACACACTGCCCCTTCCCCCTAACTGAGGACGAGATTCTGAGAAGGCACACGAGCAGGCCAGCTGACCCAGACTGACCAAAGGGATATTCCATTCCATATGACATCAGTTCAGATATAAAAGCTCAGGAAGGGTGCAAGGACACGGGGCATTCATTATTCAGGATGACTGCTTCCCGAGACGTGTAGGAGCCCTACTTCCCTGGGAAGTAGACACTTCTGCGGATGGGGAAGTAAAGATTAATTCTTTTGCTTTGCTTCCGCGCGGGCTTTTGCTTTACTTCATTTGTGCTATATTAAACTGCCTTATTCCAAACCACCCTTTGTATATCATCTTATTATTGGGACTGAGCGAACATTTGGGCCCCTGGCATCCACCCAGGGTAAAACCCATTACAACAAGTTTAGTCCTGCTGCTGCATGTACAACACATTTGCAGAAGCCAATGGCAGAGGATTAGAAGCATGCCTCTCTTCTACTAGTGTGAAATGAGATCTGTGATGCACTAATCTGTAGTTTTTCTCAATCTGTACAATATGAATTTCACAAATCATAGCAATATTTTGTTGTCTGAAATTTGCAGTGTAAATGAATATTTACACAACTTATTTACCTTGCTACAAAATGTCGTGGGGTAGTGTTAGAGATTTTGTTTTACGTGTTTACAAGTGAAAAGTTTTACGCGGTTTGTTTCCTTCTTTCTTTCCTCCCCCCGGACGGGANTATATTCCCCTCATTAAGCTTGGTATTTTCTCTTAACGGTCTCTCGTCCAGTTTCTTGGAAGGTAACCCCCAACAGTGTCCAAACCAGGACATAATTTGGCGCCCAACGTGGGGCTCGAACCCACGACCCTGAGATTAAGAGTCTCATGCTCTACCGACTGAGCTAGCCGGGCCCGCCAGGGAGACAGTGTTAAGAGTTGGACTCGATGATCCTTGTGGGTCCCTTCCATCTCAGAATATTCTGTGAAATCTGTGAAATCTTGTACAACTACAAAATATATTTTCCACTGCTTCAGCAGAATGACATTCAAATAGGGTCTTGGGGTTGTGCTCCTTGATCTAGTTCTGACCTTCTGTGTCACTGGGGATTAATCTTCTAACCTTTCTGTGCTGTATTTAATGTAAATGTAAAATGAACTGATAAGATAAACTCCTCTGAAGTGATTCTATCCCAGGTGTGTTGTAAGGCTTAATTAGCGTCTATGAGGCACTTTAAGTTCTTCATGTGAAAGAGTATATGGTGAGGTGCTACAATCACTTATTATCCTCATTAATGATGAATAACACCAGAAAACCATTTTCAATATGTTTTTTATGTATTTTAGAATCTTATGAGGGAGAATTCTGATAGGGAAATTTATAATTGTAAGGCAATTCACACTTTCTTTCAGATCCCTGTCTCAGCTCTGGAAGACCTCCTTGTACTCAGGCTCCTCAGCTGACTCTAACAGATCCTGTGTACAACATAAAAACCAATAGTACTAGAGCATATATGGAGTTAAGGGGCTTCCTATGGTCAGATATCAAGGCATTCTCATGAAAAATTCTCTAGATCCCCTGGAAAGGTGCTAACACCCTGTGAAGCACTGGATTCAAATCTCATTGGATTATTGGGTCAGAACTAATTCATGTACGTGTAAGGGAAAGACCCAGGCTCTATGCTCCATGGCAGGACTGACAGAACCCACATGGCAGGCATGGCAGTAGCATCTGTCAATTAAAAGAGCCATCTGGGAGCCTGTCTGCATCAAAATTGTGGAGCCTTAAACATTTTTTAAAAGTGAAACACCTTAGAGAAAAACCCGATGGTATATTTTTATAAATAACTACTCACAATCTACCAGAATTTATGAGAGGTACATAGGCTTCCTCAAATTGTATCACCTCTATCACAATGTCTTCAGGCAGTAGATACACAAAGTTCTATTATTGAACTTTCTGTTCCCTAATCTGTTCTATGGATCATATAATTTTACTCAGGGCAGTAAACAAACTTAGAAGAACAAAGAATATTAAACCACATAAAATTAGGTCATAAACTATGTAGAACCACCATGGCAGGTTGCAGGTCTATTCACTGAAAAATCAGAGATTTAAACCTGTAATAATCCTTTTCTTCAGTATACATTGATTTTAAAAAATGTTTTGCACATAAGACCATTTATCTGCAATCATGTACAGCAGTTACCTGTAGGTATTCTAGAACAATAGAAAATTTTAGTTTTATGAATTTTACCAAAAATTGTAATACATACAGTACTCACTTTTGTCTAAATGATGTCATTGTGTTAACACAGTGCAACCATTTAAGAAAAAGACAACAACACTAAAGAAGAAAAAAAAAAGATATTTTAGTCATTGCTCTGACCAAAGATGCTTGATGTCACAAATATGGAGTCATAGAACATCTCAGGGACTTTGTTCTTTTATTTTACAGTAAATGAGAATTCAAATGTGAGCACGTGTTTATTCCAGAGTAATTAAGTCTAGATTAAAATTGGAAAAAAGGAAGGCCTTTTGTAACTGCCCATCACCAGTGTTTCTGTTTCACCTAAAATTGGTACGACTTTACTCCAACAAGTTAATAGGTATTTCAGCTGTTAACTTCAGTAGGTATAAACTCATTCTTTTTAATTATATATGATAAGATTAAAAGCTCCAAAATTATCTATAATTATTAGTAAATTATTAATATGAAAAATACTTTTAAAACATTTTGACAATCTAACACTACTGGGTTTTCATCCAGTATATTGCTAGGGTTCTAATGGTGATATTTCTTTGTGCTTTTACCAAAAGCTCAAATAAATTGAATATTTGTTGTATTAAAAGGACTAGGTATCTGCAGTCATTTAACAAACAGAACCAGCAACTCAACCTCTGCAGAAATGTATATGTGCAAATGTAGTGTCCAATGGACATTATCACTAGTTGGCAGGTAGTGGTGTACCAGTGCCTAAGCCACAAAGGAAGATAGGAATCCTGTAATCTGCAACTCCTGCTCCAAGCACAAACAAAAATAATCCTGGCAAATTGGTAAACGTATTTTGAAGGTCACTGTTTTAAATGTGAACCTATTATTCTATCAGTATGGGTTTATTTATATCATTGCTTCCTTTGTGATATTTAAAACTTGCTTAGATGAAACACTGGAATATATACAGTAGTTGACTGTACAGCATTATCATTAAATGACCTAGGAATATGACATTTTTAATGGAACTAATTCTCAAACCACAATCAAACTTCAGAGCTCTAGAAGTGTTACAGTTGCTCCTACAGAAATGGAAAAGCAGTGCTCTGTTAGGTTTAAGGTTTCAATTGGATCTTTCCCTTGTTTTTGAGAAATCAGTAAATCGAAAGGGTTTCCCCTTTCACAGGATAACAATCTGACCCTTTTGACCATCCAAACTCCTGCGCTATCAGCAATATTTCACATCAGAGGAGGCATTAAATACCTTTTGTTCCCTGCATCAAATCAAGAGTCCTGTGTTATATTCTGAGCTCCTGCTTCCTAGGCAAAATCACTTAATTCTCATGCTTCAACTGCAAGAAAGAAACTTATCTCAAAACTCAAGATGAAAATTGACAGTAATAGAAAAGACGCTTTGCTGCAAAGGTGGATAGCCTGTATCAGCTGACGTTTCTTAAGTACTCTTAGATGTTCAAATGAAAGTTGTCGGCACTAATACCAAATACAAGCTATAGTGTTATTAATACCATCTAATAAAGACTACTGTTTTAAGCAAATGATTTTGCTATTTTTGCAGTTAAGCTACCACTGAAATTGTCTAAGAGAAACAAAGCTAAGGGTAAAATAAATGAGACGAAAAAATTGTTAGAAAATAATTCCACTGAGAGGGTCAGGAGACATGTTTTACCATACAGAAGTCAATCTATACACAGTTTGTAAATATTTATAACAACCCAAGTAGGAAATTAATGCTATGCAAATCTCTACAGAATATTTATTTTGCAGGAAATTACTCTATTGGAATAAGGCTTTCTAATTTACTAATGTGAATGTATGAAAATGAAAGCATTAATTTTTCACACAAATAAAATGAGAAAATTAAAATAGTCTGTATACTACAGTTCCAATACAATATAACCTGATCCCCTCATCCATGGACACGGAATCTGCTGCTTTTGCAGCTGTGCAAAACTGCCACATAAAAGTGAGATATGTTCAAACTGTGAAAATTTTCTCAACAATGCAGGCTGCAACATTTCAACAGTCCAAACCTGTTCATTTTATTTTGTACTAATGTACAAGACCAGGCTGCTACTCTTCCTCCTGGCACTCATCTTATTTTGCTATTTAGAGGTTTATTTGAAAAGACCTCAAACATGTCATAAGAAACCAAGATTTGCAATATTACCAAAACTTGTGATTTTACTACACCCTCCAGGAGCATTTCTTGTTAAGCTGAATCATCTGGTAAGCATGAAATTTTATGTAAATTTTCAAGTTTAAAAGGAAAAAAAGAAAAAGATGTTTCTATATTTGACAGGAGAGGAGGGACAAATAATACCTCTTGTGCTTAAAAGCAAGAAAAATGCAATGCACATAAAAGCATTTTCATTTCTTTAGAAAAACAGAAAGCCAAGAATATTTCTTGGTACACACACCAATTTTAAATGGCTTATATCTCACTTTACTGCAATGAGACCAGTAACTTGGACAGTGGCCTTACATCCCGTGGTAACTTCATCAGGTAACACTCCAAATCATTAGTGAATATGTTGAAGGAGAGGAATCTCCATAGAGATTTTATCAGTATTTTGATTGGCTACTCGTAGCCCTGCAAGGGGCTCTGAAAAAACATTTACTCCTATATTTATTGGTTTTATCTCTGGATAGATTCAGAATGAAATTACTAAGGACGCCCTAGTAACAGTGTTTTTTCCAAACTATCTGTGGTCCAAGTCTCTGCAATATCTGCTGCGTTTTAAAGATGCGACTACTATAGCAAGGTATGCAGTGAGTCTGCATACAAGACCAAATTTCCAGAGTGATGGTTCTGTACTCCCATTCAGCCATGGGGAAGGGAAAGAGCACTAAATCAATGATTCAGGAATATCATGCCTAAAGGCATCCTATGAAGATTTCCACCACTCATAACTGCCTAGTCACCCACTGCTGTCCCATCTGTATGTTATTTACAATACATTTGCCTGTGTTTCATTGGAACATCAGTTACACAGGGAGAAATACAATGATGCTCAGGATGTCCTAGAAGTGACTCAGCCAGCATATTCAGCATTAGGGACTACTATTGTTCAAATGGATGGTGGCTAAGACCTATTTGGTTCTGCTACAGCAGGTACCCTCAGCTGGAAAGGATACCAAATTTGCCAATAGTACTGACTGTGATGAGAAGACATAGCTGTACAGATCTGTCACTCTCTCTTGAATCTGCAAATCCCAGCCAACACTGCTACTATGATCAATGCTCCATTATAGCTCAGCTGCCACCCATCTCCTCTAAACACTATATAGCAATATTAGCATGAAGCTTTCTCAGCACAGAGCAAAAAATTGTAAATGTTTTGCTTTTATATACAAGATACTTTAGTTTAAAACTAAATGATTTTCAGTAGACAGATCTATACCTTTGTAAAGGATTACTGGTAATAGCAGGTTTGCTTTTCCAGATTGGATTTGCCATCCAAATAATGATGTTGTTTAAGCTGGCTCTCTGCTTTTCTCCTTGTCCCTGAATTATCCTCCAGGTAACGGTGGTAAAAAACAATTATGTGATCAGGTTGAAAAATAAAGCAGAAATGTGGTTCAGCTAACAGATAATCCAGTTACAAATAATCATTTTACTATTATTACTGTTACTCTTTTGCAAGTGGATTAGTTTCCCAGCCCAGTTCACAGAATGGCTGCACAACTGCTTTTGCAGAGCCACTACGGGGCCAGGAATGCACAGAGCTTGGAAGTTGGACTAGATGATCCTGTGGGTCCCTTCCAACCCAGAATAACCTGTGAACTTGTGAACTACTCAAGGCAGAACTGTGCCAGAAAAGCAGTTCATTACACTGCCCTCTTGCTAGAAAAGTTGCGATCTGGAAGTCACAGCGTACATATGAATACAACATAGCATGATCAAAATCTCAGGGGAAAAAACATCCAGATGCACTTGCTGACATTCACACCATATGTATCCATTATACTGAAGCTTGAGAAAACAAAGAAAACAAAATGCAAGATTTAAATGCTGTTTGTTACTCACTATGTGCTTCTGGTTTAGGAATAAAGAAAGAGGGGGAGGAGAGAGAGAAAGAATAATTTTACTAGGTTTTGTTCTGTTCTCTTTACAGGGGATTAAAATTATTTTACCCTATGCACTGGGAATTTCATCTCAGGCAGCTATACATTTTCCACTACTCTAAGATATTAATGTGTTCTTAACAATTTAAGACCAGTATTGTGGGCATTATGAGGTTTAACAAGACTAAGTGTCAGGTTCTTCACTTTGGACACAACAACCCCATGCACCGCTATCGGCTGGGGGAGGAGTGGCTCGAGAATAGTGAAGTGGAGAGAGACTTAGGTGTACTGATCGACAGGAAACTCAGTATGAGCCAGCAGTGTGCCCAGGTGGCTAAGAAGGCCAATGGCATCCTGGCCTGCATCAGAAACAGTGTGGTCAGTCGGACTAGGGAAGTTATCCTTCCCCTGTACTCGGCGCTGGTCAGACCACATCTTGAGTACTGTGTCCAGTTCTGGGCTCCCCAGTTTAAGAAGGATGTTGAGATGCTTGAGAGGGTCCAGAGAAGGGCGACCAGTCTGGTNTACACGACGGCTGTGCGGGTTGAGTTCCATATTCATGCTTCCTAATTGAATATTTATGCATACTAGGTCATGCATGTGCAGTTGTGAAAAGAGGCCTCCTATGGGGAGCGACTGAGGGAGCTGGGATTGTTCAGCCTGCAGAAGAGGAGGCTCAGAGGTGACCTCATTGCTGGTTATAACTACCTGAAGGGAGGTAGCAGTTGGGTGGGTGTAAATCTCT
>WEKX01015470.1:31162-75434 GCA_013390025.1 Pitta sordida
TAAGATCCAAGTACACAACATCCACAGTCTTTCTATCACCAACCAGGCGAGTCACCAGTTCATAAAAGGAGATCAGGTTGGTCAGGCAGGATCTTCCTCTCCTGTATCCGTGCTGACTAGATCTAATGTCATAGTTATTGGGCATGTGCTGTGTAATAGCACACAGGACTATCTGTTCTATGACTTTACTCGGGACCAAGGTCAGACTGACAGGATTATAATTACCCGGGTCATCTTTCCAGACCTTCTTGTGAATGGGTGTTACATTAGCCAATTTCTAGTCTTACAGTACATCACCCGTAAGCCAGGACTGTTGGTAAACTATGGAGAACATCTTTGCAACTTCATCTGCCAGCTCTTTCGTCACCCTAGGATGAATCCCATCTGGTCCCATGGACTTGTGAGGGTCCAAGCCACTCAGCAAGTCTCTAACTACCTCCTCCTGGATTACAGGGGGTTGAACTTTCTCTAAGTCTAGCTCAGGTATAATTGATCCTCTAGTGAAGCTGCTGTTCTACCATCCCATGTGTATCCCTTGCATGGATACAAGTTGCTAAAACTTTCACTCGTCTTATCTTTCATTGCCCAGTGCCATAAATGGCATGTTATTCCTCTCCTTTACACACCTTTGGACAATTTTGAACAATTTCATTCCCCATCTGACCTGTCCACCTGTACATTCACTCAATAATGCATATGAAAGTGCGGAGTCTTCTGGTAATGGCTTATCACATTTAATTTCTAGAGAATGTCAATTCCCATCAAGTGATGCACAACATTAATCAAATTGTGTGTCTATAGGGGCTTGAATATACCTACCTCATGAATATGCAGGCAGGTCTCTTTCGTTGAGTAACACACAAACATATTTCTTATCAGACAGGGAGTGCTGTTATGTATGTGTATTTTCTTCCTTCTTGCTCTCTTTTGCATAAAGCAGATCAGATTCAGTGTTTCCCAAAGTGGACGTAATTTTTCCAGGGTACAACAGCAGTCTAGTGCTAGATGATAAGACGTTTTCTGCCATCCATATAATGCAGTTGCAGTTTGAGTGTTCTGGATTCCATGTTTTTATGTTGCACAAGCATAAAGCTGAAATCACAGGCAGGGTGATAAATGTTAACAATTTATTCAGTATTTGAAAATACTGAGAATCATCTTTCTCCCTTGGTCTGCTTTCACTCAGAACCTTAATACCAGAAAAGACTATTAGATCCCCTTGTCTGAGCTTCTGTGTAATACATGCCCTTAAATTTTATGATTACCTGTGTATTGAGCTGGTGATTTTTTGTTGTTGTTTTTACTAAAATATATCTTCTAAAAATATGGGGGGGTGCCCCGTCTTCATTTGGAGGCTTCAGGAAAAAAGGGCTCCATATCCCTTAATATTTGTTCCAGTGGTTAATCAATCTCACTCTTAGAAATGAGGCATCAATTCTTTATTTAATTTCTCTGAGTAAAACATTCAGCTATCAGTATCCTTCACGTCTTTCCTTGCTAGATTAAAGAGGACTTTATTAGCTAGTAGTTTTGACTTTTGAAAGTACTGATGTCTTGTAATCAAGTCTCTTCTCGGTCTGTTTTCAGGTATGCCAAAATGACCTAACTTTTCAGGCTTTTTCTGTGATGAATTTTCCAGGTCATGTATCTTATTGTGGTAAAGATTTATCTTTTACAGCATCTAAACTTGGAATTAATCCTCTAAAAACAGTATTCTTGTAACATTCCAGTGTATGTCCTGGTACCCTATTTACAGATGTATTCTGAGTTAAAGTCTGTACAAATGCCTTATTTACATCCACAATTATGTTCATTCTCTGCACACCTGAAAGAGCAGAGCTTGCAGTTTTAGGAGTAATACTTCAGTTATAAACACTGCTAACACATTCATATTATACCATGCATTAATTACATAGATCAAATTTGACTGTAGACAGAGTGAAGGACAAAAGAATTAAGTATATTTTCTAAGTTAAGAGTCAAAGCTATGGAGAAATAAGCTTAAGGCAGTATAGCTTCCAGTCATGTAAGCTGCCTGCCTTTCCCAGACATAATTTGCTCTTTCAATAAACACTTCAAATGCATTTAGTGATACAAAAGACCCTGGAATCTGAAAGGTTCTTCTGATATTTAACATCCATAGACCTGACATGAAAGGACACACATTCCCACATAAACTGATAGGTATACTTTATACAATTTGGAGAATAATATTCAAATCGTTATTTATGGTGAAGAACTGTGTGGGGCAATCCTGCTTGTAACAGAGACTCTGACTGAAATCCCTTTACTTTTGCTTCTTAGGTTTCTGAAAATGGACTCACACTGCTCATGAGATTTAAAAGCAATCATTAGTTAATCTCTGCAGTTTTCCATACTTTCTATTTTTTCAGTGACACTCACATACACATTCACTGTTTGCATGGCATATAACCTCTCTGTCAAAAAAGATGTTCAACTAATAATCACCATAGAAATGTTTGATACAGGTTTTCTACCAGAAGAGAAAATCTTTAATTAGAAGAGAATTATTTTTTTTTTTTTATTGTCTTTTTAGTTTTGGTGTTTGAAGCTAAAAAGAGAGCACAAAATGACAATCTTATAAAGATAGACAATAAAGTCATTTAGATTTGATCTGCCCTCACCCAAAGAAATTCCATAATGGATAACTAACAAAAGAGTACTGACAGTACACCTGACCTCGGGTCTCCTCTTTATGTCACATTTTGCTAAGCAGGCTGGGAAATACTTTTGCTTATTTGTCAGTTTCTTTAATCACGGGTCATGATCCTTGACAAAGAGTGTTCAAATATTCATACAAGCTCATAAAAGATATACTTTTACCTTGTGGCATGCTTTGAGTAGTGTCCTTTGGCACTCTACTTTGACAGATTCCGAGTCCAAAGAGTGGTTATATGGTAAAACCCACACTTACTCTACTGCTTTTGAGTTCAATCCCTGTGTAGGTGTTAGCTTGGGAGTTGGACTAGATGATCCTTGTGGGTTCCTTCCAACTCAGAATATTCTGTGAACCTGTGAACCTATGAACTGAATACCTCAGGTTTTTTCCATAGCAATCACAGTAATTTTTTTTTCCTTCTTCAATCTTTGTACTATTTAAGCATGTCTACTTTCACTGGCTTTGCACTCTACAGTGCTACCATCATCAAAGGGAATAGTTGTAAAATAAGACTTCATTTCACCAGGTAAATCTATTGCTGTCATAAAAATAAAGGCCCTCAAGGTTCACTGCATCCAATGTACTGAAGACACAGAGTGCAAGCTTGGGGAATTTACTATAGTACACCACAGTGTCATTGTACCTACCTGAAAACCTGGCTCAGCTAACATCTGAAAGCATTAATAAAGGAAATGCTACCTAAGGGGAAAGAATCAGGGATATGTGATTTGTCAAAAGAAAAGTGTATACATTATTATGCAGTCAGAAAGCAAATTATAAGCCCAAGTGAAGATGTTAGCTGGACTTTATTAATGCTTTCATAAATAATTTGCTGAAACAGAGCCTGTTCACAAACTGCATACTTATTTATCTGATTTGGGAGTTTGCTTCTTATGGCAAGCCATACCATTTAAGCAGGAATTTGATAATGATTTCATGGCTTGTTTCTTAAAGGTGGTTATCCTGAAATTTTCGGGAAAGACTGTTTTCTCTTGAGTCCAAGAGAGGCCAATAGGAATCCCAGACTGCCTGTAGCAAGAGAATAAACTGGAGGGCACAATGTCTTAAGGAATCTTCCCTATCCAACCATCCAGGAGACACTTTGACAGTCACACTTCACAGCTACTACACCCCACACTCAACCAATCAGACTAGGTTTCCTTATCAGCTTGACTCAGGTTTCGCACAGCAGAATCTCAGATATCTCATTCTTTAAAGAAATTTAATCACATTGCAACAACAAAATAACAGCTCATGCTGAATACCTCCAAGGAGGGATCTCAAACAAATAAAACCCTGGCTATTTTGTCCTCACAGCATACACACAAGAATGTCTGCAATCATGGGCTCCACAGAATGTCTGCTCACCTATCTGATGCCACAGGTCCCTATGCCCTTTGTTGTGCAAAATGTTGGCACCAGTTCATGGCTTCTTGCCTCAAGTTCCTGCTTGCCAGGATCTTGAACTGCACACCGAGTTACCCTGCACTGAAATATTCCTCAAGAGATTGCATCAGATGAGGAGGTAATAGGTGGTAAAAAGATGTTAAATGACTGGAGATGCTCACTTAGAAAAACACGTTTCAAGGAACACCCTGGTTGCTCTGTTGGTAAGGCAGGTCACTAGAGGGACAAAGAGAAGACAAGACCTGAGCATGCAAACTGCTGTACAATCCTAGAAACAAACCCAGGCCAGAAGATACTATAGCTTAAAGAAAATGGGAAGGAATTTTGGTGAAATAGAAGGTAAAGTGAGCCTCTCATGGTTGTACAAGAAGTGAGTGATAGAACTAATGAAAAAAAGAGAGATCATGCTGCGTGTGTAATATGCAGTACAGTCATACCTCCAAATTTGTGAGGAACAGGTCTCCCAGGGGTCTCACAAACTGTCTAATGTGTGAACAGTCGCATGTCGTTAATATGCATACAGGCCACACCCCTTGCTTCACCACCCACCACTCTGGAGCACTAGGGAGCGTTTTCCACTCATCCCCACGGGCTCTCATAGCACAGGGGAGCAAAGGGGAGCATTTATGAGCCCTTTCTGCCTGGGGAGACTCACGGAGAATCCCTGGGTTTCTCTTTGGCCACTCCGCCGCTTCTCCAGCCGCTGTCGGGTTGCTGCCATTACTCATGCTTGCACCATTCCCCATGGTGGGGAAGCTCCAGGGCCACGGTGGGGAACGAGTGTCCCCAGGCTCTGGTCGGCACTCTTAGAGCCTGGGAAACCTTAACTTTGCAACACTGTGACACTGGGGGCCCCTTATGGTGGAGGGTGGTGTCCGGGTTTCTTTCCCTTTAACTGCAGCAGCTGCAATACGTACATCTGCGAGTCCTGAGGGGGGAGTGGGAGCGTTGGCCACATGGACCCAGCAGAACACCACTTCCCCCTGCTGAAGCAGTGGGAGGGCATGGGGGAACAGAAGCCTCCTCCTGGTGCAGCAGCTGCAGCAGTGGCGTGAGCACATCCCGCCGCTGCCCTGTCCCAGCACACAGTGCTTGTCCCATCACCATCATGGCCAGTCCAGCTCCACTTTCGTGGGGCACATTCCCTGGGGCTTCATCATCACCAGGTGCACTGGGCGCACAGTCCCCAGGCACAGACCACAACGGCTTCCCTGCCTGTAGCCATGGAAACTGTAATACATGCCCAAGGGTCAGTCCAGCAGCTGGGCTTAGAGTAACAGGAGACCGTATGACTTGTGGCAGTGCTGCACTGAGTCTCAGAGGTTGCCTGGGGTGTACCACAGGCAGGTGGCATTGATGCTTCCCCACGTGGGACTAAAATGCTTGGTGCGCCCTGAGGCATACCGTGGTATAAGCCTTCCATGGTAGGGAACAGGTATGGAGACACACAAGAGTGGGGCAGGGACCGCTGAATGG
Source organism: Pitta sordida (assembly GCA_013390025.1). NCBI lineage: Eukaryota > Metazoa > Chordata > Aves > Passeriformes > Pittidae > Pitta > Pitta sordida. The sequence continues at coordinate 36,726 of WEKX01015470.1, forward strand.
CACTGCGGGAATATAAATGCCATGGCAAGCAGGAGGCACTGCACACCCTCCCTGCGGGGCCAGGCCAGTCTCGCCCCAGAGGGAGCGCCAGTGCCGCCCCTCGGCAAAGCAGAGGCACTGCACATGCATTGATCAGGAAGATCCATGAATCACTCTGCCAATCACTGAGGCAGATTCATAGGGAAAATTTGTTGCAATCCAGTGAGGTTGCAATGGAGAAGTAGCAATGGACCAAGGCATGACTGTACTGTCTTCTAGATCAGCAACATGATCCTCTGAAGGATTAATCAGTAGTTTGAGGATTCAGCTTATCTAATTTAAAGGCCAAAAGAAAGAGTTGGCTATACTGTGTTTTTAATGATCAGACAATTATGAATAGAACATCTCCTAGTTTATATGTTTCTTTGACTAGAAGGAATCACAAGATAGATGTCTCCACGGTTTTCTAAAAGTAGTAGGAAGGGATCCACCCAACACAACTAGGGCCATCATAATTTGATTCAAGTTGTGGTTGAACATGGAAAAAAACCCTTGTTGATTCCAGAATTTTTAAAAGGCAATGAGAAAATGCTTTAAATTAAAATAAAATACTCTGCTAGCAGTAATTCAAATCTGTCTGTTCTCTGGACATGCCGTCCAGAGAAAAGTTCTGATTCTCAAGGGTTTCATATGGTCATGTTTAATATCAACAAAATAAAACTAAGGACTCTCACTATGTCCCTGGGAAACTTCCTTGGTGATTCTAATGTAAACACCGTCCTATTTTATATTCTTAAAATAAATATACAACTCAACTGACTGATGATACTACATGAGAATACAGCTTTTAAGAGCCTAGACATTTCTGACATGAGAGATTGTTGGATAGGAATAGGGAGTTGGCTTTGTGCATTGTTCTGAATTGTTATGGCAGAAACATAGCCTAAGCAGAGATATAATTCTATAATATGTTGTGCATATGTGAGAGAATATTTTCTGTTCTTAATATATCCTCTTCCACAGTGTTGGAATATGTATTAAAATTTTAGACCCCTTTAAAAAAATTAGACAATTTACAACCTGAACACATGGATTTATTTGTTCTCTGGACACCTTGCTCCTATTTTCTCTCTCTGTCTATGCCTAGACAAATAAGATTTCTAAGGAAGATGTTTACATTATTCCATACTTTAAAGCCAACTTTCAAATAAAGCAAACAGAAATGCTCAAGTAGAGACCAAATTCATAGATCCCTTATACTGAATGTCAATGCATGAAACACATAGATGGGATCACACTACAGAGGTGAACTTCTGCAGAAAGCATTCATGTGACTTATATTACTTGATGGAAATGCTACATTGTGTCTTTCCATTATTCCTTGGTTGTAAAAGATGATCCTAGCTGTCATGAAAATCCCACAGCCAAAGCAACACATCTTTGCCTATCATCTGCAAAAAGTCTACAGATTTCCAGAGAAGAAGCTGTGCCAATTGTCACCATCTCAGTGAAGCTGAGGAATGGCCAGAGGCACAAGAAGGAAAGCCTCATGAGAGCTATGACAGGTCTGGACACTTGACCATATCTTCCCAGAGCAGAAATGAACTAGAATGACTGATCTCAAGCAGGCAAAAAATTATAAACCACATAAAAAGCTTCATTTCACTGCACTTAAGTCTTCACAAAATTATTTTCATTTGGTCTGAAAGTAACCACTGCAAAAGTAGCCTTGTAACACCCAGAGAGAAATTCAAAGTATGTGTTGTCAGCCGAATTTTTATTGCTAGTTTGATGATAATTCAGAGGGAGTCTGTATCAATTCAACTGCATATGCCACAAACCAGCAGGACTGAGATTACCATTGTGCTCTCATGCTGCAGATCAGACATTAAATTTTGTACTTCCTCTCCTGTGAATTTGGTCAGGACAAAGAAGTCTCAGGCTGGGGTTTGCAGTCTGGAGTGTTATAAAAATGAGGTATAATGAATACCACAAAAAAGCAGGAGAGGACAGGAAGAGAGTAATCTGAAATTTTTCAGCGTTAGTAAAAAGTAGTGACAATCTTAGTGGCTAGAAAGGGAATACTGGAGCACCTGTCGTAGGTAAATAGTGAAGTTTTTTTCTATTAAAAATCGATTCTTCAGAGTGCTCCAAATTTTACATGCTTTCTTAAAGTGCACCTACATTAGTGCTTCAGACCAGACATAGCTTTGATTCAGCTCTTCCATCTTCCTGCCATCTGTGAGCATTTGCCTGTCATTGATCTCAGTTTCTGAGTGGATTTGGTCCTTGCATGGTAAATTCCTGTCAAAGGAAACTAAATGAACACATATACTTCACATGTACTCTACATTTAATGGACACACGTGGTTGTGAATCAACCTATAGGCCAAGCTACTGCAAGTATCCCCTCAGTGGTTACGTAACACCCATCTACCATTGAAACACTCTTGAACCTTTAAAAGATCATGTGAAAAACTGGAGCACTTTGCAGAAGACCTAGTGCAGTGTTTCTGTCTGGTACAAGCTTCCACTCCTCCACTGAATGTTCCAACTCTTCTATTAGTCACTCCTTCTGAAGATGAAGACACATTTTGCAATGTTACCTAGCTCTTAGCTGGTCTATGTTTTGCTGCCATACCTCTCTTTTCTTTATTTTGTTGTATATATATAATTAAATAATTATTTTTAATAGTTACATTTTAGTGCATAATTTTAATTATAAATAAAATTCTTAATAATTTTTGATAATATAAATAATTATAATCTTTATTTTGTTCCATTTTTCTCCTGTTTTTTATCTTTTTTTAACTCAGCATGTTGTCACCTAGTCCTTTCTCTCATAAGAAATTAAAAATCTTGTGATTTGACATACAGACGAAATATGATTACTCACAAAATTTACTTAAAGAATGAGAAAATTTTCTTAGAAGTTAGGGTTATATGGTTTCAACCTCTTGTTGACTACTATCTGAGATAAATATTCATTCTCGTATCTGAGAGGGGAGGCAGGGGAAGAGCGGAGAAAAAAGGGAGAAAAACAAAGATGCAACACGCTTGAAGTTGTCAAAATTGTGCCCATTTGTTGGGATAACAGTGCTGAAACCGCACCTAGGTTGCATTTATTGTTCTCTGATTTCCCAGATGATTCCATGGCATCACCACCAAGAGAGGGCCACCAGCATTGTTATGGCCTTCCCATCCTTGTGCCCAATAAAAAACCACTTGGCAAGGATACAGCCTAGGGTGCTTTTTTAGCCGACCCTATCTCCCTCCACAGTAGCATTAACAGCTCCCAATACCATCTAGAAGGAAAAGCAGCACTCATTTTCTCTTCACACTTAGTCAAGACTGGGAAGCAAAGAGGGGATGATTTGGGCTTCTCGTAAAATAGTAGCTTTGTGATTGGAAATGAAGAGAAGTGTTATATATGAGAAAGCAGAGTAATGACAAGGGCTTTCATGCTTCTAAAAGCAATTCTCTCAAGGCCACATAGCAACTACCTGTGTCAGAAACAACCCACCCACTCCCTATTCTCTCCCTATATTAGGGATTTAATAGGATTTAATTAGGAAGGTACCATGGTAAACAGCCCTCAGTGACAATGGGGTCCAGGAAGGCTGGAAATACTTTAAGAATGAACTCATGAAGGCACAGGGACAGGCAGGCCCAACGTGCTGAAAGATGAGTCGGACAAGTAGAAGGCTGGCCTGGATGAGCAAGGTGCTTCTGAAAGAACTAGGGGGAAAAGGAGGATGTACAGCCTTTGGAAAAAGGGGGAGGTAAGTCAGGCTGTGTTTAAGGAAGTCGTCAAGTCATGCAGGAGAGGCAAAGGCCCAGATGGAACTCAACCTAGCTGTTTCTGTAAAGGACAACAAGACATATTTTTATAAATACATCAACAGCCAAAAGAAAGGCTGCAACAACTTACTGGATGCAGAGGGGAATATAGTAACTAGAGATGAGGAAAAGGCAGAGATACATAATGCCTTCTTTGCCTCTGTTTTTAATAGCAAGACAGATTGTCTACAGGACAATTGGACTTCTGAACTGGAAGATGAGGTAGGGGTGTATAACACCCCTGTAATCCAGGAGGAGGTAGTTAGAGACTTGCTGAGTAGCTTGGATCCTCACAAGTCCATGGGACCAGANCCCACCCCGAAAGACACTGGGAGAGCAGCTCCCCACACCCTTGTCCTTGGTTGAGATGAAAAGGTTTTTTTCCCAGAGTGGAGTGGCTGCAGGCATCAGGAAGGGCCGACACAAACACAGATACACAGCAACATAGTGCCAAAACAGCGCCAGGGGGCCTTGTGAGGGTGTGGGGCAAATTTCCATATTAATGAGCTGCCATTCAATGCAGAAGTAAGGCTTTGCAGAACCCGATTAAGGCTGTGGATCTGCGATATAGGAGACCCAACTGTACTTATACAGCAATACCTCACATATTCATGCCTACTGATTCATGTCTTCACAGATACACAGAATATTTCTCAGAGAATATTAACTGGCAAATCGCGGAGCACGTCCCTATGGGGTGGGGGGGCAGTGCTTCTTACTCGCTAGGAACTGCCACGGTTCACTCCCTTATGAGCGTTGAGGAGGTTATGTGGCAGGGAAGGTTTTTAACACACACTGTATACACCCGTGGTGCTGCTCGTGACAGAATTGGGGTGTCCTGCCACTTCTTCCCCCAGGTGTCCTGGTGTGAGGTGCTCTCAAGTGTTTGTCCCTACCAGCGCCTTTCCAGGGAGCACCTGTGGACTGCGAGCAGGGACTGCCTCTGTGTGTGTGTGTGTGTGTCAGTGTTTCCGTTTCCATGGCTATAGGTGGGGGAGGTAATGCCAATGGCAGAAGGTGTGCTGTAAATGCAGCAGAATCCAAACGCCAAGCGCTCTGTGTCCCTGGGGGGCTGCACACCCAGAGCACCTGGTGATATACATTGTCCCAGGGAAAGCACTCCCATAGTGCTGCAGCCTCCACAGGGTCTACGGCATGAGCTGGCCTCCTCTTCCCCCTCCGCCCTGACTGCTTGTGTGTGTCAGGACCGGGGTGTCCCACTGCTTCTCCCACTGGTTGTCCCGACGTGAGGTGCTGTCAAGCTTTTGTCCCCACCAGCACCTTTCCAGGGAGCGCCTGCAGACTGCAAGCGGGTACTGTTGAGCCCCTGCCCAGCTGTGGTCCCAGGGTAAGCTTTCCCACTATGGCAGCAATGCAATCATCCATGGAGGCAGCAGCTTGGTGGCAGCAGCAGCAAAAGCAGCAGCATGGCCGAAGGCAAGCCCAGGGATTCTTGGGGGGGTCTACCAGTCAGAGAGGGCTCAGAAACACTTCTCTTTGCTCCCCTATGCATTGAGAGGCCATGGGGAGGTGCTGAAAATGCTCCCCAGTGCTCCAGAGTGGTGGGGGTTGGGGAGATGAACATGGCCTATGTGCATATTCATGCTCACGGCTTGGGCGATTCACAGGACCCCCAGGAGATTTGGAACCTGCAAATGGGAAGGTAAGACTGTAAAAGAAATGTTGTGAGACAGGAGCAGAACCCTTAATCTGAATAACCCCAAAGAAGGAACAAGAATAAAGAAAAGTGTAAGGTCATGCTATAAATTCTGTTAAAACATAAATATTTTCATAAAATCCACAAACAGCTAGACAAACTCAAGATTATGTAGTTCACTGCTATTTCTAATACTTAAATTTTGTACGCTTAACCAACAATGCCAGGCAACGCATACCTGAATCAACTCTTATCTCAAGTAATCATAAACCAGAGACTACTGAGGACAACTCTTATGGACTAAAATGGGATTTTAGAGGTTTATTATTATGACCATTTTTGAAAATGCAAACTCAGACCCAGTACAGTGTTTTTGCTGGAAATTTTAACTAAGGAGTGTTGAATCACAACAATTTCTTTATCCATCAAATCAAGAACACCAGTAGATGAGCATCCACTCCATTTCTGGCTCCAGATACCAAGGAAAAAAAATCAGCAATTTAATTAGTTACATTAAAATAGTAAGACATATGCAATCATATACAGTCATCCCTTTTTAGACCAAATCAGCTCCTAAAATGTCAACTGATGCAAAAATAATTAAACCAAGACAGATGTGGGGGAGGAAAAGTAGAGTCTGAAGAGAAGCAATTAGTTTTGACAGGTTATTTATTTATATAAATGGAAAAAATACCTGTAGCAGACTCAGGCAGCAGATAGAAGTGCCTATTTTGCTCTCTACTCTCAACAGAAGAATAAAAGAGATATGGCAAAACAGCTCACTGGTTTTCAAAGTATATATACTTCCTCACAGAACATGCAAGAGAGTGTTTTCCATAATAAAAGATTCCTGGCCAATAAGGGACAAAAAAATAGCATGCCAAGAGACAGCCCTATTTTCTCCTGGAAGGCTTTTGGTTGGGTTTTGATTTGTTTTATTTTTACCAGAGACACAGGTCTGGATTTCATTTATTGTAGCAGTTTTTCAGTTCCTGAATTACTACTGCAGTATACAGTGTCTTCTCAAAGTTTTCTACAGCACAGAAAATATTGATATGTGACTTAATAATATAACTTACTGAATGGATTAGCACTGCTATCTGGAGAAAAATAGATAGGCTTAAGGCACTTTGTTTTAAGGTTTACTGATGCTATAGTTTTATTCTTATACCTCCCACTCCCTTTGATTAATGTGTCCTCTGGAGACATCAGTGATGCCAAAATGAGAGTATTTAAATTCTTGTTGTCAGGTGCTATTCTTTTCCTGTTTACAGAGGCACAGTATATTTTTAGCTAATGTTAATAAGTAAAACTGGAGATGCTGTTGTTAATCTAACACAGAATCATTTTGTGGTAACTTACCATTCACCTGTAGCCACCTGGGCACACTGCTGGCTCATATTAAGTTTTCTGTCAATCATTACTCCTAAATCCCTTTCCATTTCACCAATCTCCAGCCACTCATCTCCCAGCCAATAGCAATGCATGGGGTTGTTATGTCCAAAGTGAAGAACCCAGCACTTAGTCTTGTTAAATCTCATACACTTGGAGTCTGCCCATTTCTCTAGCCTGTCAAGGTCCCTCTGAAAGGCCCTCCTACCCTCCGGCAGTTCGACATTTGCCCCCAGCTTGGTATCATCCACAAACTTGCTGATGATGGACTCAATTCCCACACCCATACTGCCAATAAAGATGTTGAACAGTGCCGGGCTTAACATTGATCCCTGTGGGACTCCACTAGTGACTGGCTGCCAGCTGGTTGTGGCACCATTCACCAACACTTGCTGAGCTCGTCCATCCAACCAGTTCTGGCAAACAAAAACTGCTTGTGGGGTTCATCTGACTAATCTTCAGTTTCCAATGGCATCCTGGCCTGTATTAGGAACAGTGTGGTCAGTCGNATGAGTTGGAACGACAGACCCATTATGATCACCGAGCTGAATTCCTGGCCTCGGCTTCTTGAACTCAGATAGGTTTGGTTGTCACAGGACTGGTTTGGTTCCTGTGGAAACCTGTTCCAGTGCTTAAACAGCCTTTGGGAATTTTTTTTTCCCCTGACATCCAACCTAAGCCTCCCTCAACTCCACTTCATGCCATTTGCTTAAGTCCTGCCACTAGTCATGAAAGAGAAAAGATTGGTATTTTCCCCTCTGCTTCCACTCATGAGGATGTTGAAGACCACAATGAGATGTTCCCTCAGTCTCATTTTCTCCAGGCTGAAAACAAGTGACCTCAACCACTCCTCATAAGATTTCCCTTCCATACTGATCACCACCTTTACAGCCTTCCTTTGAATGCTCTCTAATAGTTTAATGTCTTCTTTATATTGTGGTGTTCAACACTTCATACAGTACTCATGGTGAGACCCCACCAGTCTGCACCAAGGCATAATGGTCCTTCAGTGTTTCTCCCCATCTTTCTTCCCCTGTACATATGTGAAGGTCTGGGCATGTGACCACAATCAGAAGGCATTGTAACCCTCTGTGCAGAGGTTAAGGCGTTATCTTCTTTGATAGAAGCAGGATCAAATACCTTTTTTCAGCATATGGTGCCTTTATCCTCAGATTCCCCTGTTTGACTAACCACTAAGCTTCAGATTCAGTTTTGAATAGCAGTCTTCTAGTTCCTCTAGATTTACAAAGATTAAAACAGAACTATTTGGGTAGTACCTTCAGACATACTCAGGGACTTGAGTTCTGCTGTAAGCACCACAGTCCAGTAGGTGACACACATGTCACCTCACCACCTCTATTTCCTGATTTGCAGACTTACATAACGTGCATGCTCCAAGGCATGCTTAACATCTGCTCTCTCCAAGGAGATCAACAGCCCAAAGGCAAAGCTCTAAGTACAAAGTAACCAAAAAAGAGTAGTTATTACAGCTATTCACATTCACTGCCTGTGACCCGGAAAGCTTTTCAACCTTTGAAGCATGCTTGAGTTGCATTTTAAGGCATCACAGTCCACCCTTTCTGCTCAAAAGCACAAAATAAGAGGCAGCAGAAAGACTATAAATTGCTTTATGAATGCTATAAATACAAATAATCCTCACCCGTAAAGTTACATTGGCATTACAAAGATGTAGTCATTTATTATATTCTGTGATTCTGTGATTCTGTGATTTAATGCATGGCACAACCACTCTGCAGCACTTCGAGAAGGCAGGTAATCGTGCTGTCACAAAGACTCCATCTTTTGCATGTGAGATGTCCTTTGACTCACATAATATGTGATAGAAAAAAATGCCGGGAATGCAAGCAATGCAGTCCACAATAACCTTAGAATGATAATAAGCAATAAAGAGTATTCCAACATGTCAGCATTGAACCTGCATAGGATATAAATCACAGGATGTGGCTATCTCACATAACTTGTGAAATCAGTATTTAACTGCTTTTGTGTTACCACCATTTTGTCTGGATCTTCACTCTAGTCTACATTGTGTTACCACCATTTTGTCTGGATCTTCACTCTAGTCTACATAGTAGGCAATCAGATAAAAGTCAGACAATTCTTCAAAAGAAACTTGTAGTATTCAAATATCATTCTAATAACTTACATGATTCCTGTGGAACCAAATTAAATTATCATTAAGGCTTTCAGGCAAGTCACAGGGGCTGGGACCACTTTATCACTATGTGGGTATAACCAAAACTGTGTATTCTACATCCTCTATGTCATTTCTGATGGACTGTTAATGATGAATCATTGGTCCCAGCTGTAGAGGACACACCTGACACCTTGGGCCACAAGAGATAAGGAAAGAGATAAATCTTGTGAGGCAGGGCAGTGTTTGTTTTCACACTAATGATTCAGCTGTGATAAGTACCCTCTGGAAAGGCATTAGCACCTTCACACCTAGCTGGAGGGGTGGTCTCTGCTAATGAACCAATAATGGACTCAGCTGCAGTGGCATACAGTAGTAGGCAGTTGAAATGAAGTAGATCATCGAAGATGCTCAAAATACCTCATGACTCACAGAGTTAAACCACCCATTGTGAAACTCTCAATCCTGAAGGAGGTACTGGGCATTCCCACCTGAACATGAGCATATATAATCTTGGGACTTGGGGACTTCTGGCACCACTCATCGGATTCAGAGGAGGAACAGAACTACAATAGGACTGTGACTGCCACTCTCAACAAGACTGGGATCATTACTTTGACAGAACTGCAACAATCTTCCTGACTAACAGGTCTCCTTCCCTTCTGCTTTGCACTCAGGGGGACCACACAATGCTCAGTACAGGAGCCAATGAGCACCATGCTGTTCTTGTCCCAGGGTGCTGGGTTAAACTCTGTCCTTGTGGGTTAAAAAAAAAAACAGTTCTACTTTATATCATTGTATGTCCAGAGAAGGGTGACAAGGATGGTGAAAGGACTGGAGAACAAGCCCTGTGGGGAGTGACTGCAGGAACTAGGGTTGTTCAGACTGGAGAAGAGGAGTCTCAGAGGTGACCTCATTGCTGTTTACACCTACCTGAGGGGAGGTTGCAGCCAGGTGGGTGTGAATCTCTTCTTTCAGGCTGATGACACCAGAACAAAAGGACATAGCCTTAAACTATGCCAAGGGAGGTTTAAATGGGATGTTAGGAAGAGGTTTTTCACAGAGTGATCTCTCAGTGGAATGGTCTGCCCAGGGAGGAGGTGGTGGAGTTGCCATCCCTGGAGGTGTTTAAGAGAAGACTAGATGAGGAGCTCAGTGACATGGTCTAGCTGGTGGGATGCTTGGATGGATAGAGCATGGTGCCCATGGTTCCACGCTTGTGGGCCTGATCCCTAGGTGGGCGTTCGCTTGGGAGTTGGACTAGATGATCCTGTGGGTCCCTTCCAACTCAGAATAACCTGTGAACCTGTGAAATAGGGATTGGAGACATGAAGCCTGTATGTCCTGTGTACACTATCAAAAAAGGTCAATTTGTGCCCAGACTACCTGTACCAGCCTTAATGTAAGAAGACTGGTGATTTGATAAGCAATAATGTGCTGTCTACAAATTCTTGCCACTCCAAAGGACGTTTTTATCACACTTTTTAACAGTTACCTGGGGTGGGGGCGGAGGAGGGGGGCGGTGAGGAGAGCTTTCCTAGAGTGATTTCTACTATATTTGGATCATTTCTGAGTTCTGAGGCAATTTTTAAAATGTTATCTGCTGATTTTTTTTTTTCCAGCTCCAGGGAACATTACCTTAATATGCTCTTCTAGAGAGATCATTTGGATAAATTAAGCATTAAAGACAGCAAGTTGTTTTTTAAAAGGACTGAAAATTCAAATCAGGACTTATAACCAGGCCCTGCCAGGATTAGATTTACTGAGTGCTGCTCAGTCAAGGATGCATAGAGCAGTTCCTTCAATGAAAGGCCAGGCAGTAACACCCATGGGAACTGCTCACCTGCTGAGGGAGGAACACAGCTGCTGAGAAGCAAAATATAACTGTAGGGGATAATGAAAGAGGAAGAGGCTTTTCAGAACAAGGTATCACTAAACTCTAGTCATAAGTTGTGATCCTCAGCTCTGATGGTTTTGTACTGTAAAAAAGGTTCAGTACTGTGTAACAGGACCCTAGTAACTGTAGTTCCAGTCAGAAATAGATTTCTGTAGTACGGTTGCCTAATGTCCTATTAAAACACTGTAGCTGATCATGTTAGGGCCAGGCTTGGAAAAAGCTTATTTCCTGGGCAGAAACTCCATGCTTACAAAACAGCGCTAGAAAGCTTGCAGAGAAATAAGAAATAATACCAGGAGGTATTTTTTATCAGCTCAGATCTGAGAAGGTAAAAAAGAAAATAAAAAGAGTGAGTTTCAAAATGAACGTGCGTAACCCCAGAGTGTCTGCCAGAGATTAATGAGCATGTGTGTGTCAGATTTATTATCAGAAGTTACTGCACTGTTTGACCCAAGTGGGAGCAGCCCTGGCTGCAATGTCAGACTCGCGCCAACTCAGGACTGAGCTCGGCACTCCCAACCTGAAATGCCAGGTTGATATGGTGCCTGAACCCAGATCTGTCGGGAAGGCAGCACAATCCATGCCAGTTTCAAGGGCACTTCCTTCACACATCTACCTCAGGGAGAATTCTTTTCCTTTAATATCTCTGTACTGTAACAATTCATGAAACACCATAGAGAGATGAAGCTCAGCAAACACCAGAAAGCTACTATGAGGGAATTGTAATGTATTAAATATAGCTCAGGACTGCAAGGCTCTTAAATGATAGGAGCATTTGTTTTGGGACTTTTGCCTGGAAATGTTAGAAGACCTTTTAATAAATGTACTAAATAAGATGTATAATTTAGATTCTTCTCAGCAGAATTCTGGTTGCCTGCCAGAACCACTCCAGTTAGATTGAGTATCAGGGCTACCCACTGGCCCAGTACAAATAGACTCATTAAAAAACGGTTGCTGCTGTGTGCTCAGGCTCTATTTCTCTCACTAATGGCCCAGTTTATGCCTCCCCCTCTTGAATAAATAGAGGAGCAGCCTCCAGAGAGGAAAATATTCTCCTGTACACACATTCTACACATATGAATGCAGGCAACCTGCTGGGAGGTGCAGGAAAGCAGAAGTAAAATGGCTGCCCCATGCAGGAAAGGGAAGATATTGAAGATAGTTGTATCATGTAATATGGATGCTGACTGATCATGGTATTTAGTAATGGTAACAGAGACAGATCACAACACAGATTAAGTCTCCATTTCCTCAATGCTAGACATACCCAGAGGCAGATACCATTCGCCAACACTCTCTGAGCTCGTCCTTCCAACCAGTTCCTAACCCAACATAAAATGCTTCCATCCAGTCTGTGCTCTATGGGTTTCTCCTGAAGCTCACCATGGGAAACCGTGTCAAAGGCTTTGCTAAGGTCCAAGTACACAACATCCACGGCCTTTTTTTTGTCAACCAGGCAAGTCACCAGATCATAAAAGGAGATCAGGTTGGTCAGGCAGGACCTGCCTCTCTGAAATCCATGCTGACTAGGTCTAATGTCATGGTCGTTTTGCAGTTGCTGCGTAATAGCACACAAGACTATCTGTTCCATGACTTTGCCTGGGACCAAGGTCAGGCTGACAGGTCTGTAATTACTTGGATCATCTTTCCTGTCCTTCTTGTGGATGGGTATCACATTAGCCCATTTCCAGTCTTGTGGTACATCACCAGTAAACCAGGACTGTTGGAAAATTATGGAGAGTCGCTTAGCTAGTTCATCTGCTAGTTCCTTCATCACCCTCGAATGGATCCCATCTGGTCCAACGGACTTGTGAGGATCTAAGCCGCTCAGTAAGTCTCTAACTACCTCCTCCTGGATTACAGGGGGGTTATATTGCACCCCGACTCCTTCCATCTGCCCACTAGTCCAGTTGTCCTGCTGGCAGTCTGTCTTAACTGTTAAAAACAGAGGCAAAGAAGGTATTAAGTATTTCTGCCTTTTCCTCATCTCTACTTACTATATTCCCCTCTGCATCCAATAAGGAGTAAAGGTTGTTGTAGCCTCTCTTTTTATTGTTGATGAACTTATAGAAACATAGAAACAGCTAGGTTGAGTTCCATCTGGGCCTTTGCCTCTCTAGCTTTTCTCCTGCATGACTTGACGTCTTCCTTAAACACACCCTGACTTACCTCCCCTTTTTTCCAAAGGCTGTACATCCTACTTTTTTCCCCTAGTTCTTTCAGGAGCTCTTTGCTCATCCAGGCTGGCCTTCGGCCCCTCCGACTCATTTTTTGGCACATTGGGACTGCCTGCTCCTGCACCTTCATGAGCTTATTCTTAAAGTATGTCCAGCCTTCCTGGACCCCTCTGCCATTAAGGGCTCTTTCCCATGGTATCCTCCCGATTAATTTCTTAAACAGTCCAAAGTCTGCCCTCCGGAAATTGAGCATGGAGGTTTGCTTCATGCCCTTTCTCGTCACACTGCCAATTGAAAACTTTATGATCTCATGGTCACTATATCCCAGGTTTCCTCAAACCACAATATCACTAACCAACCCTTCCTTATTTGTAAACAATAGGTCGAGCACAGCCTCCCCCCTGGTAGGCTCACTCACTTGTTGCATCAAGAAACAATCATCAACTATCTCTAGGAACCTCTCTTTTTAAAAATTGCATATCATTTTTAAAACTCTTCAGTTTAAATCTAGTATATCTGAATCAGCATCCTATTAATCCCACTTCAAGAGCATTGCAACCTTATGGAACTAAGTTAACACAGGACTGGAAGAGACTCTAAATTTTTAAGTTATTTCTCCTGCAACTATACACTTCCCAAGCATATCCTGTTTATTTATAATCTTTATCTCAGACCATTACTTCTGTCACAGACCTTAACTTTCACTGAAAACATACTGCTTAATACTACTTCTATATTTTCTTACACATAAAAAACACCCCCAATTTTAGCTTTTAAAAAAAGCTGAACAGACACACCTGTTAATCACCTTACACCTGACCTTTTTTCTTAGGAGTCTCCTCTGAGCCCTATCTAGTCTATTAAAAAAACCAAACCCACAATATGTTATTAGAGTAGTTATGGACAATGGCTCTGAAGAAGATGTTAAGACAGTTATTTGATTTTTCTAGGTGTGTTTTTGATTTAAAGCATCCTCTGGTAGTACATTACAAAAATATATAGATGTATATGAGATGACAGACTTAGGTATATAGCACGGAATAGATGTTCTGCAATTTGCCCATTATGCATTGTAACATCTTTGTCAGTTCTATACAGCTGAAAAAGAAAAACTCAAAAATGAAACCTTTGGAACTGCAGCTGTGCTTTATTAGAACTGGTTACCTACCTCGATGCATCAAAGAAATCTAGGTAAAGTATAAGTTTAAGCATGTTTTCTCTCAAAGTACACGGTTACCCACTCTTCAGATAGGCCATTTCTGTCTTATAGAACAGGCCTACTCAGATCCAAGTCATCATATTATTGTGTAGACTAAATGACTCTTTTAATGTATCCAAAGCTGTTCAAAACTTTTCTAAATTCTGCTTGATTCCCGTGTAGCTCAAATTGAGACTTTAAATTCCATGCTAACTGGAGTACTGCCATCACTAAAGTTTGTGTGCTGTACTTATTAACTTAATGATTTTAAGAGAGCTTTGCTAGGACAGAAAGACCTATTTGTGTGAAATATTTTGTTGGAGCTGGGACTAGGGTTTTGGAAAGGTCTAAAAGGAAATTACTTTTCTTTAAAGGTTATAGGCATTTGTGAGGGGTACGAAGGATGCTTTGTAGTTCAAGTTTTATTGCAGCAGCTCTCTTGTCCTATTTGTTACTGGGAATTACTGACAGAAATATACAGAGTTTCATAACCAGAATTTCAAAGATGAGCATACAAAAGAGAATCAGGCTTTTCTGATGTGTGCCCAAATGTTCCCAATTCTCAATATGCTAAACTTGCTTCCCTCACTCTCTGCTCCAAGGGATGTAATCTTTGAGTCAAGTTGTAGAAAATTCCCTCTCATCCAAGTTGCATCAAATTATCCACAGTAATTTTGAGAGAAAAAATTATACTTCTGCTGCGCCAGCATCTGGAAAGCAGCCTGATTGGCAAGACTAAAGAGCAGTCTAATTGCATGTTCAAACATTTTAACTCTGCCCTTCCATATGGAATAAGCAATCAGTTATGAACAAACAGCAAAAATTCCCTGTGAGGGAAGTTTTGGAAAAAACACCCTTCACCAATATTAGGGCAAAAATTGTGTAAGTTTGAAAGCCTGTAGTCTTACAAAACTTTAATATTCAGGGAGACCAAGCTCAAACTGTTTAATGAGCTATATGTGCTTGCTCTGATTAGCCAAATAGACTGAGCAGTTACAGTGAATATGATTGTACGTACTCAGATATTCACAGAAATAATTCACAGCCAAAAAACCTGAAAAGTCTTTTTAGTTAGAAGGGCATTCTGGGACAAGTCCAAAGAGGACAGAGCAAAAGCAAGGCACTTTATTTTGCCGATTACTATAACAGAGTCATAGGAAATCCGGAGTTGTATAGATAAACATCCTTCATCATACTCTGATCCCTAATTAGTAGGAAATGAATGACAGCAGTGGAGCTACTCAGTCTAATTATCAGTTTTGCTGCATTTCTAATAAGCTCTTAAAATCTAATTTTGGAAGAAGGAATTTTTATTCCTGCAGGGAATGGCTGATAGAAATGAGTATGACTCCAGTTTATCAAGCCTGGTCATTTCTCTGGCATTTAAGTTCTCAGTGAATCAATAGGTTGCAGCACAGAGCACAACTTGTGTAAACTCATCCAGTTTATCACTATTATTCTACAGCATTCTAGGGACCCATTTGTACATTTACACATGGCCCTACCAATTCCAAGCTCCCCTGCTAAGGGTTGGGTATTTATGAGAATAACTCCATGATTTCATACATGCCTATTAGGAGATAGACTGGTCATCAACTAATTTCTAATAGCCACTCTGTATTGTTTTTCAGCCAATGACTGTGTTGTGAAGACCAGAGCTTGCAACTTAACTAGCAGATAAATGTTCCATTGACTTCAGAAACCATTCACAGAATCAGAGAATCACAGAATATTTTGAGTTGGAAGGGACTCACAAAGATCATTGAGTCCAACTCACAGAATCACAGAATCAGTAAGGTTGGAAAAGACCATAGAGATCATCAAGTCCAACCTATCACCTATCACCTGTTACTCCTCAGTGAATGCCCATAAAAGGATTTAACCCACAACCCTGGTGCCATGAAAACCACCTTTTATCTATCTGAGCTAATCTCATGGTCACATCATCATTGTTGAGGATAGCAGCTGTATTTCTTGCAATTTACCCCTTATCAACACAGAAGAAATAGACATTGATAGCATCCCGGTGTACCCTTGAGAAGAGAGCTTGGCAGGAACTTAAGCTAAGGCATGCAAACAAACAACTGCTGCAGAATTTTCTCACTGTGAGAAGCCCCAGAGCAGAAGACAGAACTGTGAATGTCTACCAGTGAACATAGTGTAAACATGTGAGCAGCCAATTAGAATAGCCTTCTGATACTTTAACTGTATGTGTGTGATAAACAATTCAGGCATTTTATGGGCATTACAGCCATTATAATAGAGGCATTTTCACCTGCAAATGTGCATGTGCATTTTGCTTTTGGCCACCCTTAATCTGACACATCATCTTTCTTTTTTTATTACTTTTATATAACCCAGCTCCCTATCCCATCACCCCATTACCTAGATCATGTCAATGAGTTCCTCATGCAGTCTGTTCTTAAACACCTCCAGGGATGGCGACTCCAATTCAGATGCTATTTTAAATATGCACTCATAATTATACTTGCCGTAGCAACAGGAATTAGAGTTTTGATTGCTCTTAGCCCTAACTTCCCACAGGCTCTTCTTTCTTTTTCACTATATTAGTAAGAAAAATCCCCAAACCTCTCCTTTGACCAGCACCAAGCCTCTCCTCTTGCCAGGTAGAGATCTTGAGAAGATGTGTCTGGGGGCACAAACCAGTAAATGACTGCTAATATGGACTAATTTCCGAAGGCTATTTTCAAACTCCAGCTCACTGACTTAAGTGGTACTTTATTACAAGGAAAGCTGGGATTCCAGGGGCAGTCAGGTGGCTGGCTCTTTCCAGCACATATATACAGTCATGTCTCAAATACCATGGTACCGCAAGTCTTGCCCCCTAACTGCAAAGCCCTCCGTCCATGTAGAATGNCCTCAGTGAATGCCCATAAAAGGATTTAACCCACAACCCTGGTGCCATGAAAACCACCTTTTATCTATCTGAGCTAATCTCATGGTCACATCATCATTGTTGAGGATAGCAGCTGTATTTCTTGCAATTTACCCCTTATCAACACAGAAGAAATAGACATTGATAGCATCCCGGTGTACCCTTGAGAAGAGAGCTTGGCAGGAACTTAAGCTAAGGCATGCAAACAAACAACTGCTGCAGAATTTTCTCACTGTGAGAAGCCCCAGAGCAGAAGACAGAACTGTGAATGTCTACCAGTGAACATAGTGTAAACATGTGAGCAGCCAATTAGAATAGCCTTCTGATACTTTAACTGTATGTGTGTGATAAACAATTCAGGCATTTTATGGGCATTACAGCCATTATAATAGAGGCATTTTCACCTGCAAATGTGCATGTGCATTTTGCTTTTGGCCACCCTTAATCTGACACATCATCTTTCTTTTTTTATTACTTTTATATAACCCAGCTCCCTATCCCATCACCCCATTACCTAGATCATGTCAATGAGTTCCTCATGCAGTCTGTTCTTAAACACCTCCAGGGATGGCGACTCCAATTCAGATGCTATTTTAAATATGCACTCATAATTATACTTGCCGTAGCAACAGGAATTAGAGTTTTGATTGCTCTTAGCCCTAACTTCCCACAGGCTCTTCTTTCTTTTTCACTATATTAGTAAGAAAAATCCCCAAACCTCTCCTTTGACCAGCACCAAGCCTCTCCTCTTGCCAGGTAGAGATCTTGAGAAGATGTGTCTGGGGGCACAAACCAGTAAATGACTGCTAATATGGACTAATTTCCGAAGGCTATTTTCAAACTCCAGCTCACTGACTTAAGTGGTAGTTTATTACAAGGAAAGCTGGGATTCCAGGGGCAGTCAGGTGGCTGGCTCTTTCCAGCACATATATACAGTCATGTCTCAAATACCATGGTACCGCAAGTCTTGCCCCCTAACTGCAAAGCCCTCCGTCCATGTAGAATGGCAGCTCATTAATATGCAAATTTGCCCTTCACCCTCACACGTCCCCTTGGCACTCCGGCGCTGTTTTGGCACTGCTTTGCTTTGTGTTGTAGGCGGGGAGGGGGCCTAACCTCTGCGGCTGCCTCAGGGCAGGTGTGGCACGGTGTGGGGGGTTGATTTGAATATTCACAACTGCCTAATTTGAATATTCATGACATGTCGTGTCAGGTCATGCATGCGCAGTTGCGAAATGGGCCTCCTTAATCACTGAAAAATCATGTCACTAAGATGTGAAGCTGCAATATGGGGGACACAAAGTGGGAGAGGGTTGACTGTATCTTCTTTGGCATATTAGATCATAGGATATCAGTGAAAGAACTATTGGATTAAAACTCTATGTTATTCAATTCCAAATTCAAGAAAGGCATGGTACATACAACAATTGATTGCGCGGACTTCGGATCAAGTGCAGCAATGAAAATCTTTATTTCACACTGCAACAGATTTTTATAATGTCTGAAACTGCTCCCTGCACCCTTCTCTCCAAGATTACCCAACAAGAGAAAAAAGACGCCTTTTCTTGCCAAACATTTTAGAATGCTAGGTAACGAAAAGTACAGCAATTCAACTTACTATGAAACAGACGATATAAAGATATATATTGCTAGGGCAATGAAGGATAGGTCATCACATTGCCCAGCAACCAAGTCCTGGCCATAGAAGCCCATCACTTCTCTTTTGTTCCTGTCTATCTGTCACAGGACTTTACAGTTACTAATGTGACAACATCTGCAACTCTGACCTTGTCAAATCCACAACTCTGAACTTGTAGGAACGTGGTGGTATAATTTTTCATCCCCATAGCATGGGAAAGAAGGAAAAGGAATAAGCAAGTCTTAAAAATTTCCCCTTTTCCCTCCTGCTTCTTTCTCATGTTTTGTAAATCTTCCCAGCACACAAGGCAGAGTTCTGAGACAGCAGTCCTGCAGTTAAGAAGAATGGGAGAATAGGAGGAACATCCTACAGGGCAAGGTAGGCCATTTTTCAATCTAAATTGGAAACTCATGGCAAGCCTCTAAATTGTTCAATATTAATGGAGAAAGAGAAGATGAAGACCTATATACAATAGGTACTGTTTACATTTCTAAAGGCACTTCTCAAAAGTGTTTTCCCCTCATGATTTAGAGTAATGAGAGAATAAACCTGGATAGAAGAGACATGACCAACGCATCACATTCATGGACATATTTGAGGTACTTAGTGCCACGATTTAGACTTAGATGATAAGATGTTAGGTAATATGCTGGACTCAATGATCTCAGTGGTCTTTTCCAACTTTGTTAATTCTGTGACTCTGTGATTTTCTGTGTGATATTCATTGGTACGTGCTTATGTTGCCTCATGTCAGAGAACTTTACTCATGGCTTCTTTGTGTGCAAGAGACTGAACCAGGCTGCACTAGAGATCTTATTGTACGTGGTAGATTTGGAGGGAAGAGGTAGCCAGGCTGCAGAACGGTGCTGGAAAATGAGCTTATATGTCAGTTAGACTAAATACATTTTCTGAATTAATGAGAGTAATTACCTCATATAAAATTAGAAATCAGTAGGAAGAGGAATAGCAACTAAGAAAAAATGCTGAGATTGCAAAATATTTTCTCTTCCAAAAGATTTCAGTTTGGTAATTGCAAACTATTAATTTTAAGTATTTCACTACAATTAAAATTGGCACGTACAAGTGGAATAAGCATTTAAAAAGTAAAATGGAAACTTTTTAATCAGAAAATTCAAAATTAGATATTTGGTATTTGAATTTTTTTAAATTTATTTTTTTTTAGAAACAAAGGAATGAGAACAGACATTTTTAACCTTCTCAGTGTCCTTGAATTTCTGTTCTAATAATGTTTCCATTCCTGAGTAGAGGGCAGAAGATAGACATATGAAGACCTTTAACCACTTCAAGAAAGCATTTTAAAAATCTATTTTGGTGATATATGCCTTCCCACAGGGAAAGAAAGAGAGAATATATAGGAGTCTCTTTGCTTCCTTCAGCATGCTGCCATTTTTAGGTTAATCTGTTGCCTTGTGAGACTCAAGAGCTAAGTGCCTTTTTTTGCCTCTTATATTTTTATAGCCCTGAGAAACCATGGTATTGCTTCCTCTCTATTCCTCTGTTCCATGTGCCAGACAGACCTTCCTGTTAGGGAAGTCTTTTGCTTCCCTGAGGACCAGATTAAGACCATTTCACTGTATTCAGCTCTGAGGTTCTCAGCACACAACATGGACCTGTTGGAGCAGGGCTAGAAGAGCGGTACAAAAAGCAGCTGAGAGCTTTCCTCTGCTGTGAGGAAAGACTGAGAGCATTAGGGTTGTTTGGACTGGAGAAGACTCCAGGGAGACCTTATAGCAGCTTTCCAGTATCTAAAGGGGGGCCTATAAAAAGAGAGGGACAAACTTTTTAGCAGGACCAGTTGTGACAGGACAAGGTGTAACGATTTTAAACTAAAAGAGGATAGATACAGATTAGATATAAGGAAGCATTTTTTTATGATGCAGGTAATGAAACACTGGCACAGGCTGTCCAAGGAGGTGGTAGGTGCCTCATCCATGGCAATATTCAAGGTCATGTTGAACAATGCTCTGGACACCCTGGTCTAGTTGAAGACATTCATGTTTAGTGCAGATGTGTTTGACTAGATGACCTTTAAAACGTTCCTTCCAATCTGAACACTTCTATGATTCTATATGGAGCAGTCTATAGGCTTGCATCTGATTTTCTGTCGTCTGGTGAGATTAAAGACTCTGATGTCTCCAGTACACAGACAGTAGCTAAAGGAAAGCTGTAGTAAAGACTCTTGGAAGAATTTCTTGGACTATTGAAAGTAATTTTTCATTTCATATTCAGTCATACCTCAGTACATTGTGCTGTCATACTCACGTCCTCATCGACTTGTGGAATATTTGATTGTTAATCTGCCTCAGTGACTCACAGCGTTTCCCAGTCGACACATGCGCAGTACCTCTGCTTCTCCAAGGGTCAGAACTGGCAGTCCCCACGGAGCACAACTGGCACAGCCCCACAGGGTGGGCGGGCGGTGCCTCTTGCTCGCTGGGGACAGTCACAGATCACTGCCTTTTGAGTGTTTCAGAGGTTACATGGTATTTATAGTCCTGCAGAACCATACCATGGCATGGTCCCCTGCCGCGGTCCCTGCCCTGCTCCTGTGTCTTTGTGGCCAGAAAGGTTTATGTATGCAATATGTAGTATGTAGTAGATGGTAGCCCCAGGGAAAGCTCTGCTGCAGCATTGTACCTACCATCCTCCACAGGGACTGCAGCCGAAGCTACCGTCTGCTTTCCCGCTCTGCCCCACCCAACCATATGTGCTCTCAAGTGTTTGACCCCACCAGCACCTTTCAGGGACTGCCTATGTGCGTGTGACTGTACATTATTGTTTCCACGGCTACAGGCAGAGAAGGCGATGCCGACAGGTGTGCTAAACTGCAGCAGAAGTCAATTGCAAAATGTTGTGTGCTGGGATGGGGCAGCAGTGAGACGTGTCCACATGGCCACCATGCCAGGAGGCTTTGTTCCCCCATGCCCTCCCCCCGCCATGACAGGTGGAGCTGGCATTCTGTTGGGTCCATAGAGCCAGTGCTCCCGCTCCCACACTCAGGACCAGTGGCAATGGAAGCGGAAACATGGCAGAAGAGAAGCCCAGGGATTCTCTGGGGGTCTCCCCAGGCAGAGAGGGCTCAGAAAGGTTTCCCTTTGCTCCCCTGTGCTGTGAGAGCCTGTGGGGAGGAGTGGACAATGCTCCCCAGTGCTCCTGATTGTCTGAGGATGGAGCAATTGGCATGGCCTGTATGCATATTAATGACCCACAACTGCTTGTGGATTAGAATATTTGCGAGACCCCAGGGAGACCTGTACCCCACAGCTACGGAGGTATGACTGTATTACTTTTTTTTTGCTCTGGCCACTGCATCTAGAAGCAGAACTGTGCCAATTCCTAAGTCATGTTGCTCTGGTAACTTCTAAAACAGTCTTGATTTCAATTATGTTGTCTCTAAAAGATTCAGACTTTTAGGTACTTCTCGGAACCAAAGTTCCAAATCATCCAGGCCTTGCCTTTGGCTAATTTTATTCTTCTGCAGTGCTAAATTAGTAGTATTTTATTTAGTCTTCTAAAATTATAGACAGCTGAAGCATTGTGATGTTTTTATACTAGAAGCTCTGAAGCTGCTGCTTTACATTATGACTGTCTTCACTCCATCCTCATAGTACCTGTTTTACATTTCACTTTGAAATTCAGCAATCACTGAGGAGCACAAGCACCAAGATGATATCTCTTACAAATACCTGAAAGGGATATAGAACCAGGACAGAGGATAAAGTGATACAATTAGCTATTTTTCAGAATATTCTAGACCTACAGCATATGCAAAATAAAGTCGTGTGGCTACACAGGAAAGCTCCCTACCTCTCTCCCTCTTTCCCAATCTTACAGATTTTACAAAATTTTGAAGCACTAGTGATGAAATGTTTAAAAACTTAAACTAAACTTGGAAATAATAATTGTGAGCAGCACTAAAATAAATGTCAAAGTATCTGAATAATTTGGCATACAAAAATTAAAGGCAAGTCTTATGAAATTTGAGGATGAGACTGTGAAGGATGAAAGAAATTTTTGGCCCTCATGAAGTAAATTGTTTATGATGTTAATATTACATACTCAGAGATATTTTAAATGTTAGTAGTACATATAATTTAGGATATACATTTGTCTAATTATATTGTGTTTTTTGTAGAACATCTGAGCCTTTGTGAATGATTGATTTTGAACTGTATAAATTTCGAAAAGCGAGAGAAGTCACTAGGACGGCCCCCGCTCTTGTGACCAGTTAATTGACAACAGGATCAGCCTGCTGAGTCCACCAGGAGATCAACTGGAGTTTCAGCCATGATATAACTGCAACAACGGAAGCCCAGCTGCAAATAAGTGTATCCACAGGAGCCCCAGATATGAAATGATTGAATCAATGGACCAGCTCCAACTGGTCTTGTGGCTGAGGTGAAAAGTTTATGGAGAGGATGATTTCTGACTTCCTCCAAAATCAACAGAAGACGCTTCCTCACAATTAACTGAGCATGCACAAAGGGGAAGGGAAAAGGGGTGAGCCTATGTAAATGATTTCTGGGAAATAATTGTAATAATCCCTCCTATTTCATGCTTATAGATGGAATAATTGTAATAGTCCCTCCTAGTTTTGAAATACCTAATGCTTATGCATTATCCCAAGATATAAAATGTGAAACCTGTATGATGAACATTGCGCCTCCGATTTGGATTCTCCCAAGCTATATGCCCAACGCTGTTTTGCCTTATAATAAATTGCATTACAAATTATAATCTTCGTTAGCCCATTTCTCACAAAACTTCTGTATTTACCCTGTACCTTTTCATTCTAGGAGATATTGTCTAGCAGTTCAGATATTTATCTTTTCTAAATACCTGAATTTGCATTTTTTTCTGACTGGTCCAAAAAAGGCATCGTGCTGTTAAAGCCACTCCAGTTTTACTTTTTTTAGAAGTATGGTTCCTGTTGGAAATCCAGATCTTCATTTTAAGCACAAGTCTCTCTAAAAATTACATTTGCGGCCCTGGATGCTCTGTAGAGTCCAACACACACAAGTCAGGGCAGTCATTCAAAGATCAGTTCTTGTCTCATTTGACACAAAAACTATATCTCTGAGAATTCCTGTTCTCTTGTTTATGTAAGCATACTTGAGAATGCCCATCAAACACTGAAGTGATGCCTACCTTTTGAAGCCTGAATAGACTTAGTTTCAATTTGTTTGTTTCAGTCATGACCAATGCACCTTTTATGCACGTAGAGAGCAACATCAGATGCCTCAGTAATTGAGAAGCAGAATACTCGAGGAGTTCAGACTTGTGAAGTTAAAAGGTAGTTGAATGGGGTTTTCAGGATTGCAAGACTGAGCTTCATTGTAGGATCTTAAATTTCATTTTGACTCCTTAATCTTATCCTGAACTTTGATATCTGAAAGCATAAATTTTACGCTAAAACACTAAACTCAAATGAAAATATTAAACACAAAATAGTGGATAATAAACAGATGCTATAAGGATTGGCAGCATCAAATTTAGTAAATGGGGGAAGGAATAGAAGTGTTCATGGTATCTTTATTTAAAACCAGTCTTGTCTGTACAGACAAATTGATTAATGTAGTTTTCAAGTGAGCTGAAAGTAAGAAACGTATGCACCTAAAATACAAATTAATCAGCACTGCGCCACTGTTCTCTATACTGTAGTACTTCATTATACCACATAAGTGATGCAGATTTATTC
Organism: Pitta sordida; assembly: GCA_013390025.1. NCBI lineage: Eukaryota > Metazoa > Chordata > Aves > Passeriformes > Pittidae > Pitta > Pitta sordida. Next base: position 61,275 of record WEKX01015470.1, read on the forward strand.
ACTTTATCTGATGGATTTTATCAGAGAGTGCAGTAGAGAAAAGCTACATTTCACAAAATTTATAAATGTTATGCAATTTTTTAAGCTGTTAAAAGATTCCATGAGATGCTTGGGAAAAATCTTCAGCAGTAACTAGCAAGTTTTTATGTGCACTCATTGATTTATTTTATTGCAGTATTTTCAGTTAGGAGTTAGCATTACAAATAATAAGTTGAAAAATACTATGAGATGTTTCCTAAGAACACAAGAGAGCTTTGTCTAGATCTGTGAAAGTGATCCTAATTTGCTATAAAATTGATTTTATACCAGAGTGTAGCAGGGAAAACAAAAGTTTTTTTAAAAGCTACTTGAAAATCTTCAGGTTTTCCTGTACTTTTCACAATGAGTCTGTATTCCATAACATTCCAAGTATCTCCACCTGTGATACTGAACACTGAAAGGAGTACAGCATAATCCTTTTCTAGATACGGATAGTAGCTCAATCCTTTTACTTTGTTCTCTTTCCAGCCTTATACCCTACTCTCTACCTGTTTATTTGATAGGAGAAGGAGTTCTAGGTTAACAGTCAATAATTTATAATTTTTACAGATTGCTTCATTTTTTCTTTTATATACACCAAATCCATGACTCTTTGTTTGCTGCTGAGTAGCATGGTAGTCATTTCTCACCTCACAAAATCTTTAGTTCAATTCCTCCCGCCTCAGAAAATCAATTTGTGTTACTTTAACTCAAAATCTTCTTCCTATTTAACAGTCTTTTTGATCAAAGACAAGCAGCAATGGTGATGGACTTGCATTTAAATATTCGCATTATTTTCACAGAATCACAGAATATTATGAGTTGAAAGGGACCCACAAGGATCATCTAGTCCAACTCACCACCTAACACCTGTGCAGAGACTGAAAGCCCCTCCCAGAGCGGCAACACAACCTAGTTCCCTCACAGTCTAGCAGGCCACTCCGAGCCGGAAGGGACCCAGGACCATCCAGCCCCACACCCCCCAGCTAGACCATGTCACTAAGCTCCTCATCGAGTCTTTTCTTAAACACCTCCAGGGACGGTGACTCCACCACCTCCCTGGGCAGTCNGTGTCTTTAGAAAATATCCTACACAAAGACAGCTTAGAATACCAGACACATTCAAGAGCAATGAAAATTCCTAGTCCATTTGTTCAAACCTGTTTTCTGGTCTCGGACTGGCTGAGAAAGCATCTCATTATACTACTCAGTAATGAGAGAGTCTTCAAAACAGATCCTAAACTACATTCTGAAGGTGGTAAGCTGCAATAAATTGAAGAGTTGTAAATGAGTCCCTAATGAATCTGAAATATATTTTCCTATAGTAAATTCTGTCTTTATTTGCTGTCACTGCTTGCAGTCTGCAATAAAACAGGAACGTAGGAAAGGAAAGGATACATATAGAGAAACTTTGCATTATAGAGGAAGGAGTTATTAACATTTTTCTCTGAAGTTTCAGTGAAATTGCATTGAGAATACAGTAGTCAGCCCTGGACTGTTTACTAACACAAAGACCTGAAAGAAAAAAGGGAACTTAGGAAAAGACGAAAAGTAAACGTAGAGAGAGACTGATGCAAGGATTACCATACAATGAATGGACATATATTAGTTAGTGTTAGGATTCTTGGAACTGCTTCATTATAAATCAGTTCAGGCAAAAATGCTTCAAAGAATATGATGACAACTCTCTTTTTTCCTCATTTCTTACTTGACAAGCAGATCATGATTTTTTAGAATTAATTTGCTAGTCAAAATTATTTGCCAGTTAAATTTAGTGGCACATACAGAACTAATCTGTAAGGATTTGCTATTTGAAATTCTAGTTGTGCTGTTGAGATTCGATTGGCTACAGCAAACACATGGCATGTGTTTGTTTCAAGGAAGATGCCTGTAATACCTCTGATGGCAAGATTGTCTATTAGAATACTTTTGGAAAGCAGGCCCAAAAGTGGCAATAACTGTGATAGAATATTCTGTTTAGACATGCAAAGCATGTTTTCAGGGGATGGTTCTTTTTCAGGACCCCATCTTCAAGAAAAACATCCCTTAGGTCAGAGGAGTGTCAGACTGCCAGCACACTAAGAACAGAAGGACTTGAATGTCAACCTGCTAGTGAAAGAAAGGCCCATATGGCCATGATGGAAAGGGTAACAGGTACTGGTCATGAAGTTGTCAGCCATATGGCAATTGAATTTGATGAGAGACGGTGCGCGAGCGTCAGCAAAAAACACTAAATGTATTGGGAGAAGGAGTCATTTACAGACTAGATATAAAATATTAAATTGAGCAAAGTAAAACTAAATGAGACAGGAAGAGTGTATAAACCTGCTATTATTGGAATATGGAACTAACATTTTGAGGAAGGTGTAAGTGCCGTCACTTCAGAAACTAAAAATGGACACAGATATTGCAAGGAAATACCCCTGTTATACTAATTGTGTGAGAGATAGACAAGAGATAGTGAAATATTTTTGTACTGGATTTGCATTCAAGTATACAGAAAAATCAATAGTTACAGGTTTTGTTTTCAGGCTCTTGTTATACAGAGAGTGGAATCTACATGTAGTGAGCATTTTTAAATGACTTGTAGCTCATTTCCATTTAGAATGTCTGTTTAAACAGCGATTTAACCTCTGGCTGTCTTTGATGTTGGCTAATAGTACATGTAAAATGTTCACCAAGAAGTGTGAAGCACTCATTGAAAGGAACATACTGAATCTTTTGGCTTTTTTTTTACCTGCTTGTTGTATTTTCTCTTTCAGGATGCCAAAGGGAGAGAGGATATAGGCAACAAATTAATAAGGAAGAGAAGAATCGGTCAAAGATGAGAGAGAAGAAAACTGGGTGACTCATTTCATCACATAAAATATGCATTTTCTGATCGTCCTGGAACCAAGACTGCAATACTTTATTTGGTGCTCAGATACCATGCTGATGAGGTTCAAATACTTGGCTTGATAAAATAAATAGATTCTTAAGTATCTCAGATCCAAATGAAGTCTCGTTGAAAAACTGAAGATTTACTCCAAGCAAAGGTTATGTTCTACTTCTTTTATCATTATAATAAAGCATTGCTCTCTTTAATATGGATTTCCCCTGAAATACTGGAAACCAGAACAAAAAAGGATGAACTGAGAAGTGGTTATGTTTATGTACAGCAAGTGAAATTCTGAGAGCCATGTACCTCATGCAGAATAAATAAGGGGGGGTTTGCTTGGATTTTTTCTTATTTTTTCTTTACAATTTTTATAATGTTTTTTAATTCCTCTAGTATCATGGTCAACATGCAACACTGTTTTTGTCCCACTGTGTATTACATACAGTATTACGTAACATGGAAATATTTTATTTAGGTTCCAAATAGTCCAAATGCAATGCTGATCTCTCAATCTTTGCAATATTTCATTTAAAGTTTAGTTGATACATAAAGTTTTTTTGCCCATAGGAATCAGCACCTTCATTTAAAAGTAGAACTAAATTGCAAATATTCCTATGTGAGGCAAGTCATTAACCTTCGCCAAATCGTTACCTCCAGAGATAATTGACAGTGATCTTAGAGAAAACTTAACTAATAAAGTAAGCTCTCAAAAAACAGCATGAAGAACAAATGTGTTCTGCCTGCCAGCTAAGGGATTCATGTCCCTGGAGAAACCAAATTTCTGTGGACTTAAAAGAAAGCTAGGTAAAGAAAAAGAGTAATTTTTAAATCGAATAAATCCCCAGGTACTGGTCATCTTAAAATCAGCTTTGATGTTAGAGTAGACAATTTATCTTGATATCAAATAAACTCTAGGTTACATTAACTAGATCCTAATACAATTAAAAATAATAAAACTTTTCACTAATTATTCAGTAACTAACTGGTTCTGAACCTCATGAGGTACAAATTTGCCTAGTTACATATGAAAGTTAAAGGCTTAATGTGGAGTTGCAGGGAAAATTCTTGTGGTTTTATCACTCTGTGTAATCCCTCTATATAATATTTATAAGGATCTACTAATACGGAACATTGATTCATGCTACAACCCTGTAAATAATCAAATAAAATATAAAATTATATGTGCATNTTTAAAGGAGTATTATGAAGATAAATACATACTAGTAGCATATTAGTAGATAAATACATACTAGAGAGGGCACCTTACGTTCTCTCATCTACTGGCAATTACATTAATTTTATGGAGTTGCAGGGAAAATTCTTGTGGTTTTATCACTCTGTGTAATCCCTCTATATAATATTTATAAGGATCTACTAATACGGAACATTGATTCATGCTACAACCCTGTAAATAATCAAATAAAATATAAAATTATATGTGCATTAGAATCAAGAAAACTAAAATCAATATTTACTACTGTCACAAAGGATCAGGCAATTTTCTCAACTGATTATGAGGCATGGTTTCAGAACAGCATTGCAATGTCATTTTTTTCCTAATGAATTAATTTCAAGAATAGGGACTATGGTATCAAGAAAAAGCAGCAGCCTCAACAGCCTAACAGTCTCATGTGTTGTGGTACTTTTTGTTGCTACATTTGTCAGGGGAAAATAAATGGAAATTAGACAATTCATACAATACAGGTCAATATTGCTCAGTAATTCCTCATTCTGAATCAGCTGGGGAGCAATATGAAACTTCTCACATAGTCCATTTACTTGATGACTCACTGTCTTTTCTGAATTTGGAGTCAGTCACAGTTTGACTGCAAGGGTGACTGCAGCAACGGTATTAACTGGTCATCCGGAGCATCTCTTCTCAATACAGAGTATGTCAGTTTCCTAGGGTGACGTCATTGTGTATATATATTTCATCATAGTTCTTCGGCTTCAGTCTATAATATATTTCATCATTGTTCTTCGGCTTCAGTCTATAAGGGAATTTTCTTGTGGATACTGGACCTTAGTGACCAAGATCATTTTCCCCTCTCTGTCTGGAAGAGGAAAAAAACAAACAACCAGAAGCAGCAGCTTGAGGGGAAAAAAGTTTCCAGCAATGGGCAGGTCGCAGCTGCAGAGGCTTGGAGCTCGTTAACACTCTCTCCCATAGCTACAATATATAAGGCTGGAGAAGGGTTTCTCTGGTGGGTGTGGCCCAGCCCTGGGAGAGTTCTGTGTGGGTTTTTTCTCTCTTGGACATTTCCTTGCTGCACTCTAGCCACTAGAACAGGGGGAGGGCCTGCAATTCCCTCCCCTGGGGGGTTCTTCCTGCCCATCTCCTGCTTTTCCCTTGAATGCCTCCAGTCATCAGGACCCTAAGCTCCAGCTACTCTCTGGGCACCTGAGAAGTTTCTTCTGGGACTGTCTGGTGAAATTTGGCCGAGTTTTGCAGGACTCTTCACATCACAGGACTGTAGGATACCTTGAATTTCCCATCAGAATTGTTTACATCACAGGACTTGTGGGATATCTCAGTTTTTTTCTCTTATAACAATAGGTCTTGGTGTTTAATATTGCTGTATCTTGACTTGTGTGTTTACTAAAGTAAATAGGTTCTATTTTCCAGATTTTCCTTTGCTTTTTCTCAACTGGGGGAGGGGTGATATATATACTTTTCTTTTTTTTTTGTTTTGGGTTTTTTTTTGGCTCAGCTCCAATTTGCCTCAAGCCCTGACAGTGGGATGCTGCTCTCTGAAGTATTGATGAGGCTAGGGGAGCAACAGAGAATAGAGAACAGGGCCAGACAGGAATATATTATGCATTTATAGGAAACCAGGATAGCATTTTAAGATAATGTTAAGTGCTGAGACCCCTACCACTTCTGACCTAACCAGATCATCTTCAGCAGTTATTAGCAAGATAATATCTTGCACAATTAAAAACACAAAACATCATTTCTAAAGTGAGCAATACAAAAGAAAACTTTGCTTGTGACCCAAGTTTATAAAATGTGTTCTCCACCTTTTCTGTCACTGTCTCCTCTTCCTTGATTAAGACCATGGCACATGGCTTTTCTTCATTTTGTACATGGCTTCCTTGATGAGACATTGATGCAGGCAATGTGATATTGATGTTAATGACATCTAGATGTGGGCTTCTTTCCTCCATTTGTTTCAACAGGTTTTAATTTCCTTTTTCTGCCTTCCATAGTGTTGGGTAGTTGGGCATCTCCACAGATAAATCTAAAAACATACATGGAAATGAATGTTTTAATGCCAAAACATCTCTTGCTAGCAGAAAGCAGTGACCATGAAGTCACAGCTTCATTGAATCTATTTAAAAAATTGTGTAATCAATGACTGCAGATCTTTCAAGCTTCTTAAATTGGGCCAAGTAGATTTCTGTGAGTGTTTTAGTATTTGCTATAGCAACAAATCAGAAAAGTACCATAGTAGTTTGATAGATTTTTAGTTTGGGGGTTATTCACACATGCCTGGGGTTAAGCTAAGGCTTACTCAACTGCTGGCTAACTAATTCTTCTGAAAAGCTACATGAGATCTTTATTCCCAGACTGAATAAATGCTTACATACTTCTGGATCAAGGGCTTTCATTAACAAATTTAGCATTAATTTTCTTCTAAAGCTTTTATATGTAATAGGTTTAGCATATATTACCAGAGTACCTATATGGCACCAATCCCAAGGGTATTGCCTGAGAGTCATGCAAATATGTGAGCATGTGAAAAGTGAGTGCATTCAAAAACTGACTGAATATTGGCAGAAAATTCCTGTGATATTTTGCTCTTATGCATATCACAGAATCACAGAATCACAGAATCACAGAATATTATGAGCTGGAAGGGACCCACAAGGATCATCTAGTCCAACTCACCATCTAATACCCTTAGGGAGACCGAGAGCACATCGCAGGGCATAACACCAGCCTAGATCCCTCACAGTCTAGCAGGCCACTCCGAGCCGGAAGGGGCCCAACGTCATCCAGCCCTACACCTCCCTGCTAGACCATGTCACTAAGCTCCTCGTCCAGTCTTCTCTTAAACACCTCCAGGGACGGTGACTCCACCACCTCCCCGGGCAGCCCATTCCAGTATGCGATTACTCTCTCTGTGAAGAACCGCTTCCTAATGTTAAGATTGAACCTCCCCTGGCGTAGCTTGAGGCCGTGCCCTCTCGTTCTGGTGTCGTCAGCCTGGAAGAAGAGGTCCACACCCATCTGGCTGCAACCTCCCCGCAGGTAGTTGTAAACAGCAATGAGGTCCCCTCTGAGCCTCCTCTTTTCCAGACTGAACAGTCCCAGCTCCTGTAGTCGCTCCTCATAGGGCCTACCCTCCAGTCCATTCACCATCCTCGTTGCCCTTCTCTGGACCCTCTCAAGCAGCTCAACATCCCTCTTGAACTGGGGAGCCCAGAACTGCACACAGTACTCAAGATGAGGTCTGACCAGCGCTGTGTACAGGGGAAGGACAACCTCCCTGGACCTACTGACCACACTGTTCCTGATGCAGGCCAGGATGCCATTGGCCTTCTTAGCCACCTGGGCACACTGCTGGCTCATGTTGAGTTTCCTATCAATCAGCACACCCAAGTCTCTCTCCACTTCACTAGTCTCGAGCCACTCCTCCCCCAGCCGATAGCGGTGCACGGGGTTGTTGTGGCCAAAGTGAAGAACCCGGCACTTAGCCTTGTTAAACCTCATACTGTTGGAGCCTGCCCACCTCTCCAGCCTGTCAAGGTCCCTCTGGAGGGCCTTCCTACCCTCCGGCTGTTCAACATTTGCCCCCAGCTTAGTATCATCCGCAAACTTGCTGATGATGGATTGAATTCCCTCGTCCATGTCGTCGATAAAGATGTTGAACAGTACTGGGCCCAACACTGACCCCTGTGGGACTCCACTGGTGACTGGCCGCCAGTCAGATGTTGCACCATTCACCACCACCCTCTGAGCTCGCCCCTCCAACCAGTTTGTAACCCAGCATATAATGCTCCTTTCCAGCCCAAGTTTCACAAGTTTCTCCTGAAGCTTACTGTGTGAAACCGTGTCAATATGGTAGAAAAGGATGTAGTCAGGAAGAGAGTGGGGTGGAACAAGATAAAATGAAATATCAAATGCTGGAGAGTCACACTGATAGACAGAATGTCCTGACCTTAACAAATAAACTTAATGATCAGATGGGAGATGCACATGTACACTGAACTCCTAAAGTCAGAGCAGAACAACTAAAGCAAATTTTAAGATCCAGGAAACATTTTTTTTAAGATTTTAGCTCATAGTAAGTTGTAGAGGTGACCTCATTACACATTGAATTTTCAGCTGTTAGGAATAATTTTCCATGTCGAACGTCTCCCAGTTTTAAGTGTCTCCCCCTTATTTATTTGCCAAATTCTTTTTATTTTACTCTCAACATTTGATCAACAGGTAATACATAATTAAGAATGCAATATATGTCAATATTTAAATATATAAATTTTTAATTATAAAGAACAGTTAATTATATGAATATGGAATTAGGAAAGAGATTGATATATTCATTAGGATTTAAGAGATAATAAGAGTAAAACAAAGCTGTAGAGAAGCTATTCCATCCACTATTACAAGAAGAATCTTGTCACTGTCTGCCCTCTACTGAAAGGACACTGTTATCCCCCAGTACAAAATTTCATAAGAATTTTTAAAGCAAACTTATACAGTTATACCTCCTAATTTGTGAGGAATGGGTCTCCCAAGGGTCTCACGAAATGTCTAATTCGCAAACATGTGTGGGTCATTAATATGCATACAGGCCACACCCATCGCTCCACCCCCTCCCACACTGGAGCACTGGGAAATATTTTCTGCTCCTCTCCATGGGTTCTCACAGCACAGGGGAGCAAAAGAGACTTTTTCTGAGCCCTCTCTACCTGGGGAGACCCCTGGAGAATCCCTGGGTGTCACTTCAGCCACGCTGCTCCTTCTGGAATTGCAGTAGGGCTGCTGCCACTGTGCATGCTTGCACCACCGCAGTGATGGGGAAGCTCCAGGGCCATGGCAGGGAAGGGGTGTCCCCGGGCTCTGATTGGCACTCTGGGAGCCTGGGAAACCTTAACTTTGCAACACTGCACCACCCGGGGCCCTTTATGGTGGGGGGCTGACGTTGGTGTCGGAATTTCTTTCCCTTTACATAGGATACGTACATCCACTGGTCCTGAGTGCAGGAGCAGCAGTGCTGGCTGTATGGACCCAGAAGAACAGTGCTTCCCCCTGCTGCAGCAGGGGGAAGGCATGGGGGAACAGAAGCCTCCTTCTTGTGCGGCAGCTGTGGCGGTGGCATGGCCCAGCCCTGCAGGGAGGGCACGTAATGCCTTCCGCTCCCTGAGACAGATTCATGGGGAAAATTTCTTGCAAACCAGCGAGGTCGTGATGGAGAAGCCACAATGCAGCGAGGCATGAATGTAATTCCATATTGTCATGAGAATCTTCACAATTTTCTCCAGAGAGAGAGAAAAGGATTCTCTGAACTGATGAAGATATATTTTAGCTACTTGTTCACATTTTGTTCAATGATTAATTTGGAACACACCTCCCTCAAGTTCTCCTGTTTAGCTCTGGTTGATTCCCTCACTGCTAAGCCTTAAGATTGAAGATGTTCACCTCTTCTTTCTATATTTTTTCTACAGTGTGGAACAGCTCCAACAAAGTTATGTGTTTGAGTCTCAGTATAAAATAAACTGATGTTTTAAAAAGTCACTGAGTATCAGAATTAATGAAATACTTGGTCTGAAACAAGTAGCAATAAGGCTTGAACATGATTTCATTTTTCCTGTTGCCCAGAAATATTCACTTTGTACTCAAAAACACTACTTTCTAATCTAACTTAATCTAACTTTCATCCAACCATCTAAGTTTCTAAGTGAAAATGGATGTTTTTACTGAAGAGCATTTATCTGATTCTCATGTTTCATAAAAAACATCTTGAATTTTATTGCATCTATGTGTTATGAGTTGTCAAACTTGAAATGTGTCTTTCCCCAAACCATCAAAACTACTATCATCCCAGAGAAAAAAAAAACAAAAAAAAACTGAGTTTTTTAATTCAGCACATTTTGGTGTGCTGAAACATGACTTTTCTATGTCATCTGCATAAGTATATATTTTACCATGGTACTGTATTTTTCTATTTTTAAAGAAAGTCTGGTTTTAAAGTTTTAAGGCACACAGAACTGTCTACTTGTTATAACTAAACAAACCAGCTCTAAGCTAGTGTTCTCATGAATAAATAATCCAAAGTGAAAGCTATTCTCTCTACACAGAAGAAGATAGTACAATTGTCTTCAAAACAACTGTGAAATAACCGTACAAGATGTTTAAGAATAAAAAATAAATAACACCACAGACAAGGTTATGTTGGAAGTAAATAGAATCAGAGAATCATAGCTTAGAATATACTGAGAATAGAAGTGCATTTGTCCAGAGAAGTGCACAATGGACACATCTTACGGACACATATGTCTACCTTAAGATAGCCTCTACCCACTAAAACCATCCTCTATCAAATAGATTACTTCTTTGAAAAAAATCTTGTTAGGCATATATAATAATAACACGAGTCTTATATTGTCCTATCTGGGAAGATGTATAGAAAGTCCATCCTGAAAATACAAACTATGCCAGAAGAAGGTCATAACATGAATCCGTTTTTTAAATTCTCTTTTCTTCAAATAATGCTTTTCCTTTCAACGTGCTCAGAAAAAAATTTCTGTACATCCACACACACCAAATAATGTCCGACTGTGCCTAGGAAAGAAAAGCAAAATCCTACAATGCCTTTCTCACACCCGCAACAAAGTATGTTCACCTTGCTCCCATCTCATAGTGCACCCAGAAGGTAACCCATTTTCTTCAGTGCATTACATGCCATCATAGTGGAGGAAATCAAACAACTGCTTATACAGCACAGTAAACTTTCCCAGAGAAATAAGTAGGTCAGAAATAGTAATTCACAAGGAGGATAATAGTCTTCATAAATCAGTCATCTCAATCTCTGACCTCCTAACCCAGATCTGTAACAGAAATCTGCAAAGTACCCCCAAAAGACAGGACAGGAATTAAAATCTGTGACAACTAGTATACACATGCCATGGGTTTAGATTGTGATTTTAAGTCCTATACCTGAGTCCATTTCCAGATGCAGGTGATATTGTACATACTAATGTGGAAAACTGAGCTAGTTCCATCCTGGTATTAGAGTGACAGGATGTCATGTTATCATCTACAACAAGGGCAATATTTGCTCAGATGTAACACTCCTACATTGACTGACCTGGACAGCTTTCAGTATCCAAGAGTTTTCAGGGAAGAGCCAGGGCTAGCTGCTCCAAAAGGAAGAGCCAGCAGCCAAGTGATATAACAAAATTATATGGAGCAGTGTCGTAAACAGCACTGAGGCAGGAGGCAAAGCAGTGAATTCAGTTCAGAAGAGACATTGATCAACAGACTGATCAGGGTCAATGTAAGAGTAGGTCAGAAGAGGAATACTGTCTCAACCTTGTCATTAGAGACTTGGACAGTATACCCCTAAAAACTGAAGCTAAGGTCTTGACAAAAGTTTGGCCTGTCAGCGTTGCTCTGGGGCTAAGACTGGACTGTGAGTCCAGAGGTGCTGATACCACTGAGAAGGGACTGTGTAGTACAAGGTAGATATGCTGTGGCCTTCTCGCCAGCTTCCAGAAACAGGACAAGATATGCATACAGCCCTGTCATTGCAACACAAAAACACACTTCCTGGCAAAAGGCCACTCAAAACTGACCTTGCCTTGGACACTGTTCGGACACTTAGTTGGTCTTACGTGACAGAGAAAGACATGCTGGAACAGAAGAGCAGTGCAAGGGCAACATCTAGTATAAAGATGGCCTCTTAGCAACTGTTCTTCGGAAGCTTCTCCCACTTGGAAGACAACGTCTATGAGGATGCTTTGAGGACTGATTGTCTGGTGGTAGCTACTGAACCCTTTTTCTCTCTCCCTTTCTCTTTACCTTTCCTATCTCACTTTCTTCTATCACAATTCCCGCTTTACGGGATAATAAAGCTTCAGTGTTTGACCAAAGCTAACCCCTGTTTGGGATTTCTTTTGCAGTTTGAGATCCAGGAAACGAACCATCACGCCTCCAGCCTAGCTGGGTGGACCATGACAGTCAGACACAGTACAGTGACTACCGAGCAGGTCTGCAGCAGTGAGGTAGGTCCACGGCCAAGCCAGGAAGCCAAAACAATGGGTCCAGGTCAGACCTGCAGAGGTGGGAGATGAGGCAGAGTCATAATTGCTACACAGTTGTAGTATGTCATGGACAGAGGTAGCACTAAAGTCTCAGCTAAAAGAAGTTCCCAAGAGAAAGAAATGGCAGGTCCTCACTGCTAGGTCTATTTGCAACAGCTCTTTAGCTGCTGAATTTTCTGGTGTCGTGGTTTGACCCTGACTGGATGCCAGAGACCCACCCCAACTTCTCCTGAAGGAGAAAACTAAAAAAAAAACAAACTGGAAAATAAAACTAGAAAATAAAATAAAACTNATCAGTATTTGATTTAACACTGCAAGAAACTTTGATTTAGTGTTTTATATTCTAAATCTCCCTTTCAGAAGTCAACTTAACATAGGAAAGCCTTGCATATGCATTTAAATAGACTTAAAGAAACAAATATGATTTTCAAATATGAAACAACATATCTTACTCCAAGAGAGCTGGATTTACTTTTGGTACTTTTTAGAGAAAGAGAATCAAGAATGCACTTAGTGGAAAAGATACACATACATGAAATATGTCAACTAAATTCTTTCGGTTAAATTTTTTTAAAGTATATTTTCTATATTTTTTGAAAGATTGTGTATTTTCCTTTTTCCCTTTCATTGATTTCACAGTTCTGATGGACGTATGACACAGTCACCTCACTGTCACTTTCTTATTTTAATACTAAGTACTCTCTGGCAGGTGTTCATCACAGGCATGTAACCGAGACATTTGTTTTCAGAGCACTCCTTCGAGATGTTCAGTCTGCAACCATGTGCAGTACAATACCATGTTTGTAGCACTCAAAAATACACAAAATACTTCAGGAGTTGCTTGTTTCAAATGAATGACATTGTTCTGCTGTATACTTTCTCTTCTTACCATTTTTCAAACACTTACGAGACGTTGCATAAAGTAACTGCAGTTCCTACTGTGAAAAGCAACCAGAAAGTCTTAAAGGATACTTCCTCTCTGCATTAGCCATATTCGTCTTGGCATACAAGTTAGTACACTCCCAACTGCAAGCTTGGTCTTGTCAACATATCAAACTGGAGTGCTAATCATTAATAACTTATTCTGAGACAATATTGACTGCTGCTTTGCTTTATTACTAATGCCATCTGTGCCCAGCAACCCACAGTCTCCTTTCTACTATACTTGTAAGCTTGCACTTCAAATGTTTTTCAGGCTGCAACAAGCAGAATGGAAATAACAGCCTGAGCTTCTTGAGAAATATCACCAGCTAACTCAGGGAGCCCAGAAGATATGGAATAATGTGACTTAGAGTCCTACTGAGTTTTCAGCATAAGCCAGCTTTATGAATAACATGTCCTTTTCCTACTAGTGATCACTTCGCTTCGTCTAAAAATTGGTATCACATACATGATGTTCAACTGGTCTTTTTCTATTCCAAGCAGTACTAAAGCCTCAATAAGACTGATTAGTAGATAACAACATGTATCACAGTATCACAGTATTAGCAAGGTTGGAAGAGACCTTGGAGATCATCAAGTCCAACCTGTAACCCGCCACCAACCCACTGTCTAAACCATGGCACTAAATGCCTCATCCAGCCTACTTTTAAACACCTCCAGGGGTGGTGAGTCCACCACCTCCCTGGGCAGACCATTCCAATGAGCGATCACTCTCTCTGTGAAACACCTCTTCCTAACATTCAGTTTAAACCTCCCCTGGCGTAGCTTAAGGCCATGTCCTCTCATTCCGGTGTCATCAGCCTGAGAGAAGAGATCTTGACCCACCTGGCGTGTAGCATTTCCGAGTCTCCTTACTATAGTAATAATACTATTGTTATGATCACAAACTTCTCTCATTCTCCCAAAAATGAAGTGAACAAATATTCTAAAAACGTGGGTCCCAGTCTTCTGCTATGCTACTTGAAGATTTTTAATTTGTGAGTTTCCTAGGTATTTGCACTTCCATAAAGAATTATTAATAATGCTTCTAAAGTGCATTCCTGTGAAAAA
>WEKX01015470.1:75541-104246 GCA_013390025.1 Pitta sordida
AACCATTTCTGAGAGTTGGAGAAATGTCAAAGAATGGAGAACTGTAACTAAAGTCTCAATAGGTAAATCTTGACCAGGAAATTTCAGACATCCTCATCAAAAACTAGAACACTGTGATGTAAAGATTTCTGAACAGAAATGAAGAATGGTTTGGAAAAGACAGACAGAACTTCTTAGGCAAAATTTCTGCTTCCTCTAAGTTTTATTAGGTTGATTGTTTAAAGGCAGACAAATTGTTAGAGTGTAATTGGACTTTTCATCAGTATTTGATTTAACACTGCAAGAAACTTTGATTTAGTGTTTTATATTCTAAATCTCCCTTTCAGAAGTCAACTTAACATAGGAAAGCCTTGCATATGCATTTAAATAGACTTAAAGAAACAAATATGATTTTCAAATATGAAACAACATATCTTACTCCAAGAGAGCTGGATTTACTTTTGGTACTTTTTAGAGAAAGAGAATCAAGAATGCACTTAGTGGAAAAGATACACATACATGAAATATGTCAACTAAATTCTTTCGGTTAAAATTTTTTAAAGTATATTTTCTATATTTTTTGAAAGATTGTGTATTTTCCTTTTTCCCTTTCATTGATTTCACAGTTCTGATGGACGTATGACACAGTCACCTCACTGTCACTTTCTTATTTTAATACTAAGTACTCTCTGGCAGGTGTTCATCGCAGGCATGTAACCAAGACATTTGTTTTCAGAGCACTCCTCCGAGATGTTCAGTCTGCAACCATGTACAGTACAACATCATGTTTGCAGCACTCAAAAATACACAAAATACTTCAGGAGTTGCTTGTTTCAAATGAATGACATTGTTCTGCTGTATACTTTCTCTTCTTACCATTTTTCAAACACTTACGAGACGTTGCATAAAGTAACTGCAGTTCCTACTGTGAAAAGCAACCAGAAAGTCTTAAAGGATACTTCCTCTCTGCATTAGCCATATTCGTCTTGGCATACAAGTTAGTACACTCCCAACTGCAAGCTTGGTCTTGTCAACATATCAAACTGGAGTGCTAATCATTAATAACTTATTCTGAGACAATATTGACTGCTGCTTTTCTTTATTACTAATGCCATCTGTGCCCAGCAACCCACAGTCTCCTTTCTACTATACTTGTAAGCTTGCACTTCAAATGTTTTTCAGGCTGCAACAAGCAGAATGGAAATAACAGCCTGAGCTTCTTGAGAAATATCACCAGCTAACTCAGGGAGCCCAGAAGATATGGAATAATGTGACTTAGAGTCCTACTGAGTTTTCAGCATAAGCCAGCTTTATGAATAACATGTCCTTTTCCTACTAGTGATCACTTCCGCTTCGTCTAAAAATTGGTATCACATACATGATGTTCAACTGGTCTTTTTCTATTCCAAGCAGTACTAAAGCCTCAATAAGACTGATTAGTAGATAACAACATGTATCACAGTATCACAGTATTAGCAAGGTTGGAAGAGACCTTGGAGATCATCAAGTCCAACCTGTAACCCGCCACCAACCCACTGTCTAAACCATGGCACTAAATGCCTCATCCAGCCTACTTTTAAACACCTCCAGGGGTGGTGAGTCCACCACCTCCCTGGGCAGACCATTCCAATGAGCGATCACTCTCTCTGTGAAAAACCTCTTCCTAACATTCAGTTTAAACCTCCCCTGGCGTAGCTTAAGGCCATGTCCTCTCATTCCGGTGTCATCAGCCTGAGAGAAGAGATCTTGACCCACCTGGCGTGTAGCATTTCCGAGTCTCCTTACTATAGTAATAATACTATTGTTATGATCACAAACTTCTCTCATTCTCCCAAAAATGAAGTGAACAAATATTCTAAAAACGTGGGTCCCAGTCTTCTGCTATGCTACTTGAAGATTTTTAATTTGTGAGTTTCCTAGGTATTTGCACTTCCATAAAGAATTATTAATAATGCTTCTAAAGTGCATTCCTGTGAAAAAATGAAAACTTTAGATTTCAGAGGTTAATGCAGCATAACTCATCAAATACAATTCAGTAATTCAGTTCAGTTTTAAACAGATATCTACCTGCCAAAATTATTTTTAAAACTCTAAAGAAAAAGAACTGAGTCTATTCATTCAAGCCCTTCTTGTGAATCAGCTCAATTGGGATGAAAATGTTGAGATAGAATGTATAAATAGAGAGAAATTTGATTGCTCTGTGCTAGCAATTTGGAAAAAGAAGGAAATATATTTTCAAAAGAAATAGAAAAACTTTTAAGTTTAGATGGCTTTTTAAAAATATATGCACCTCTGATTTTTCTAAAGATCTATTTTGGGCAGAGGTGGAATGAGCCCAGAGGTCTACCATTTCTCCTGGAAAAATTATCATGTATTTAATGAATTTTATCACTTGCAATTTTTAATTTAGAGAAAATAAAAAATTGCATCTTCTTCACATATATGTATGTAAATGTAAAAATACAAATGTAAACTCAGTCCAA
Organism: Pitta sordida; assembly: GCA_013390025.1. NCBI lineage: Eukaryota > Metazoa > Chordata > Aves > Passeriformes > Pittidae > Pitta > Pitta sordida. The sequence continues at coordinate 78,004 of WEKX01015470.1, forward strand.
AGCAGAAAGGTTTGGAACAGATGGCAGAAAGTCTTTGGAATGTCAGTTGAAAAGAGGCTGTCATTGGCATACAATGTTACCTCCACCAAATAATAAAGGAAAAACTCTATAATGAAAAAGGAGTTTAGGTAGCTTGTTTAGAGCACTTGCCAGAAAAAGAAGGGAGTGAGTGCATCCTGGCTGAAGAAGATACATTTTTCACAATCCAAGGAAGGGACTGGGAGCTCAGAAAGCTTGTCTGCTTTTACTGACCTCACTATTTATCTAATAAAATACACTATCTCTGCAGAACTTGCCTCTATTATATCTTTAGAAATCATAGGTTCAGCAGCCTGACTACTACCATGAAAAAGTCACAAGTCATCATGAAGAGAGGGGCTTCAGGAGGCTCATTAGTCACTTCAAGGTAAAGGTAAGGGTTTTGCAGCCCTATGTTGTCTGGTCTGAAAAAGGTGATAAAAAATAATTGCTACCAATTTCGTGTATGCAATTATCAGATGACTTGTGATTGATAACACACTGGCAAATCCAACGCAGAAAATGTTTTTGGCTTGAATAGTGAAGGTTGACATTTGTGGTCTTCAGTTCTCAACAAATGACCACAAATTCTGTTAGCACATTGTTTATTGTGCTTCCTCATCAGACTTGACCCTTGACTGTACCTATTCGAAGTCAGAAAAAAGAAAACCGATCATAGCAACCCTGTCCCCTGTCATATCACAGGCCCAACCTTAGTAGAATTAGAATCTACTGGAGAGTTTTAATGCTTTGAAAATTGGATCTATCTGTAACAAGACTGAATCCTGCAAAATCAGTGTCTTTTTCGTGATACTCAGGCTCTCTGGACTACAATAGGAGGCATAAAGAAGTGAGAACACACAAGAAGAACCTCAGCTGACAAGAGGTAACAGCCTACCAGGCTCCGACCCTGATCTGGGATTTTGCAAGAGATTGCATCTGCTGGTGAGCAGTGTGAGACCTGACAGGTCCTCTTTGAAAAAAGAGTAGAAGAAAGGGTCTTTTTCATTTGGTCATTAGTCTGTCTGTCACACTGTAAAACACTGCTCTTATAGATCATGTTTTCAATACTACCCACATTCATCAATAATTCCTGTTAGTTTTTATAGGTTAAGTCCAGGGAACATTGAATCCTGTCTCTCAATTCTGCATCCATTTTTACCATTCACAGCATTAAAAAATTTAAACACCAGCTCAGTCTTTCTCTAGCAACTAAAAGAATAAAATCAAATGTAATTGATCATTTTAATAATGCTGAAAACAGGAATAAGGACTGAATAATCACCTATTCAGTAGAATTCCAATTAAGAGAGTGATTTATATACAGTTGGGTCTCCTATACCACAGTAGAGGGTCTTGCCCCCTACCCGCGAAGCCCCCCATCCACGTAGAATGGCAGCTCATTAATATGCAAATTTGCCCCACGCCCTCACATGGCCCCTAGCACTGTTTCAGCACTGCCTTTCTGTGTGTGAGTGTTTGTGTCAGTGTTTCCCAGCTCCTGTGGCCACTCCATGCTGGGAAAAACCCCTTTTCAACTCGGCTGGGAGCACTGGCATGAGGAGCTGCCTGTGCTGCTGTCCCGGTGCCTCTCCAAGTGGGTAGACTTGGTCTCTCTATACTTAGGGTAGACATGGTGTCTGGTCTCGGACACCAAGTCTACAGTGGGAGAGTCTTGGACACCACATCTAACCTGAGAGTGTATAAATCTTTCATAACTGCACACAGCCGCTCCACTCCAAGCAGGAGGCAGCTCACGCTTGAGCAGGAGGGGCGGCTCATACTCGAGCGGAGCAGGGGAGTGGCTCACGCTTGAGTGGAGTCGAGCCACCGCGGGAGCAGCGTGCGCCCGGCTCGCCTCTGCCGGAGCTGAACTGCCGCAGCTGTCTCAGGGCAGGTGCGGCGCAGGCAGGGCTGTGTACACATGGTTTGTGTGGCATGGCATGCGGGTTGATTTGAATATTCATGACTGCCTAATTTGAATATTCATGCATGTCAGGTCACACATGCACAGTTGCAAAATGGACCTCCTTAATCACTGGGAAATCACACTGCTAAGATATGAAGCCACAATATGGGGGTTGTGAAGTGGAAGGAAGTTGACTGTATTAACAATCAGATTGAATTCTTAAGGATTGGGGGTCTTTTCATTAGTGTTATCATTGCTTTGGTCTATTCTAAATAAAAGTATCTTTGTTTATAAGGTCTAGTACTCTCTTATCTAGACACATTTAGCTACATTTCCACTAAGTTATCCCTCTATTTCATTGCATTTGTAGTCTCAGATAGAACAATTATCCTCTCCTTTCAGGCACAATTTTAATGACAAAACAAAAGGATGTATCAATAGCTTTTAGAACTTTAAATGTGGCTTTGGAAGTCATACTGGATGCCATGTATGGAAAAGAAAGATATATGACTATATCTGTATCTAGTCTAGCCCAAATGGTGTGTTAAGAATGTGTTTATTGAACTTGAAATTTGCCAAAATGCAGACTGACATAAGGTCCTCCACCAGGTGTCAGATAGAACCAGCTGAACTGTGAAGATAAAAAAGAGATTTTCTTTTTTTTTTTTCATTTAGTAAAACACTCAAAGCTCCTTAATGTGATTTTTACCTGAAATAATTTCAAGGTTTTGCTTTTGAGTCAGAGTGAGTCTGTTTTGGTAAACGAATGCTGGATCAAATGTATTGACTGAATAATCTCCAAGTCACTATGAGGGATCTCTTGCCTGTATAGAGCAGTGTTCTTTAATGCATAGAAAAGTTGAATGCAGGCAAATTGACTTACTACCAATACATGATAGACCTGAAAGTATCAGACCTGACCTGTCCCAGAGAACTACCTAGACCTGATATTTTGCATCTCTACTGTCTTAGAGGCTACTTAAACCTAGCCTGTGTCAGAGTGCTTAGAAACTTCTCCTATCCTTGCAGCAGCTTACACTTGGCATTCTTCTAAGAAAGTAGTGTCACCTGGTCTGCTGGCCATCAGCCATGTAAAACCTTCACAGAAGCAGACATATTAGATGGAAGCTGCTAATCTAGGCAGAGCATAGAGTTTACGTGAATAACATCCAAGTGCACACTGGATTGGTGTGCCCTAGAAACTGGCTCTGGCTTGCTCAAGAGGCAGCCTTGACAGAAATCATACTTCTTAGATTTCAGTGGTTCTAGTGTTGTGGATGTTGCCACAATTTATAAGCAAATAATGTATCAGACATCTTTATAGACTTTTTTTGGTTTTTCTATGTGATATCTCACCTTACAATGCAAAATACAAGCATTTACATTCGGTTTATTTTCAGATGCAGTTCTGTGATAGACACATTAATAGCATAGACTATGGGAAAGATGGTCATAAAATCTTTTGAAGATAAGGAATTTCAGAGCCTTTACAAAATGTGTTACAAATCAGAGGTAAAATCCAGTATCACTTAGGATTGAAAGGATTTATATATTTAAACTTGCAAATCACCAAAATATTTGGGAAAGAATAACTATAGCACACAGTAGAGCAGTCAGGTAAAAAAATCTACCTTATATTTCCTTTAACTGACACCTCTGGCAGTGTATTCAGACTAAACGTGACAGACTCATCTGATGTATTGGTAGTGAATCCTCTATATAGTTTTTTACCTCTGACCTATCTGAGCCACTGCTTGCCTGCTGATGAGTCTGTGATTCTGTTAGTCCCTTACACTTTTCCAGTCAAAAATATCTTACCTGCCTTCTCGTAGTAGATATACCAACTCTGAACATGCAATAACACCCTATATAACTCTTGTATTTTCTATTTCAAATGCATTAACTCCTGTCCATCACAAGTGTCTGTCCCAAGTCTGCTACCACTTATTGATAATTTTGTAGTCTACCAAAATATATGGTAAATGCTCTGGTCCAATATTACATCTTTCAGCCATCCCTTTTATTCATGGTAAGGGTTCTAACTGCTGAAAGTTGGTAAGATGTCAATACATTGCTGCTGAAAACTCATCTCTCCCATGTGCTGGAGGAAAACACCCTGCAGAAGAGTTACCATTAGAAAATGTGTATCTGGGTGTCAGGGAGTCTGGAGTTGTGTCTGGAATATTGTCTACTATCAGGGAAGGGTGTAATTCTCTTAGAAGTAGCAGTGAAACATACTGCATTAGTATCTCATGGAATATAACATTCCATTCAAACAAAATACTACGACTGACCAGAAGCAGTGGCAGCATACATTTCATTCACATTCCCCCTTTACAATTTCATTCTCAAAAAGCTGACATAACAGAATAGTTAACTATCTAAGACTGAGTGCAGTCCCAATTCAAATTCAAGCTTTTGTTTAGCGACTGAGATTACTCAGGACTAGTTCTTCTGGACCAGCTGGTAGCCTTAGAAGAAAAGTGAGTTTTACTTATAAGCAGACATAATGATGGGGACACTACTATATTACTAGGTTCTTCTAATTCCATTACACTTTGCTACCATTTGTCTACTGCTTGGTAGTGAAATCACTGGGCACTGCTGAGGCTGGATACATTTAAGCAGGAAACATAAAAATATATAAGTCCAGGTACCAAGCACATGGGCTATTCCCAAGCACATATCCACCTGCAGAAGTTGACCAATTCTATGTACTAAGACTCTGATAAAAAAAAATAAATATGCCTATCATGAAAGGAAATCAATGACAAGAAAAACTTAAACATTATTGTTAATCTACTGCTGAGTGAAAGGAGACATATTAAATGTTTTCCATTTGGGAAAAGAAACTGTACACAGGCATCTGGAAAAATGAATACATGGGATCAGTTTTCTACTAAGATCTTCTACTTATTTCCATTGGCATAGTCGCCTTTCTGGTCAGGATGCCAAGTCTGCTATAATCAGCAGACTTACAGGCTCTCAACTCTTCCAAAAGTTGGGATGTATTTGCTTCAGATTTAGTTAACACCAAGGGGGAAAGAAAGACAGGCATCAGTATTTGGGCCTTTGCCCCAGAAAAATAACAGCCATAGACATTAGGCAGTTGTCAAGACAGTGCTGAGAACTGGACTGTACAGAAACCTGCCTGAAAATTTGATTAACTAAAAGGAAAATAATGAGCTTTGGGTTCAATAGGTTTTCTTTAATGTGCATCAAGCATTTTCATGAAATAAAAGTAACTACACAAATTTGCTGTTTAGCAATATTGGGTCATATCAGAGCTTTCCCAAAACTGTTCCTTGTGATTCTAAATGTATACAGCAATTTTTCATCAACTAGAACTTAATTATACTCCACAAGAGGCAATTATTTGAAATGCAGATAAAATACAAGAAAATTTTACATATTAATTGTGTCAGAGTGGTTTCCTTTCAAAATCAAGGGAGTTGAAGTAGGGAGAATAAAATCCACTTTAGTACAGTGGTGAGTGTCCCTGCCTGCCATGCGGGAGACCAGGGTTCAATTCCCGCCAGGTAGACAGTGGTGTGGTTTAAGAGTTGGACTCGATGATCCTTGTGGGTCCCTTCCAACTCACAATAATCTGTGAAAAAATCTCATTTAATCTGTGAAAAAGAAGTTAGCATTATTGGTAAATGATCCACCTTGATGGAAAGAGCAACCTGTGGAGCTGTTCATGGTGGCTACACAAGACAGAGTTCAGTAATAGTACGGAATAGATCAATGAGAATACAAGTACCATGAAAGCTTTTAATATAAAAAGCATAAACTCTCTCACCTGGAAGTACAAGTTGTATACACCATATGTTTTGAGCATAAGCTCAAAACCTGAAAAAGCTGTAGCAGCAACACCACTCATCAAGTGTTGCCTCTGCTTCAAACAAAATGTTTGGATCCAAAGTCTTTGTATACAATCTTCAGACACAAGAGACTTCTTTATCTACCTCTATCATGACTATTCCTCCAAGTGTTTTTCTAATTTCCTTCCCCAGAGTTGATTGGGTCAGCTACCAGGAAGCATCTCTGGCAACTATCAGTTTGCTTTCAGCAAAAATCCTCTGCACTGGCTTCAGACACCATGGCACATGCCCTGTCATTGCCTCACCTCTTTCCAGATGTCTTAGCTCTTGTTTATTTATATCTTGCTTAATTGTACTAAAATAAAAGCATTTAATACTTTCTTCCCCTCTGTAAGCTGAACCAATACATGTATCACTGCGGTACAAACCTGGAGGTTAAGTCAAATAACTCTGCCAAAACTTGAGGTGTTTGTTCTGACCTTATGCACAAATGAAAGATAATTTGGCCAGTGTAGGAGCAAAAAATGAGTGTTAAATTCTTCTTCATTCACTCAGTGCACCATTTGGCTTCCAATAGTTCCATTTACTACACACTGTTCCTTAAGGATACAAGAATACAGCAGTTGATACAGGAAGAAATGGCAGATCTGATTCACAATGTATGAAGTTCCATCAAGATCCATGAAAAATAAAGATAATTGGACAATACTAGGCACAGTAATTCATTTAATATTTTGGCATTCCCAACTGCCTCATATTACATGGGTTTTGATGTGTTTCTTTAAGGCAGCAACCCTTGGAAGTATTTTTGCAAACATACATCCTCCTTAGCTTTCACATACTTGTTACACAAATCAATATCCCAGTAATTAATCCTGTACTCAAAGTCTTAGGCTTCCCTACTGTCTTTTATCTGTAAACACATCTACTGATCATCTCGTTTCTCTAATTGCTCAAGTGTCTCAGGGGAGACATTATCCAGTTTCTTTCAATGCCCTTTATTTTTACTCAAACTGTGTCAGAAGTTATGCTGCTTCTCTTACAGACTCAGTAATGAGACCTCTCCAGGACACACCATCCTTTCTGCTTTACTTTTTTCCTTGCTTTTGGCAGGTTCTGTATCCTGTCAAGTTCCCTGCTGTTTTCCAGGTTTATCTGTGATGATAGATGAATACTACATATCTTTTGGAAGCCAGTAACCCCTTAATTCAATAGTTTTGTGTTTTATGAATCAAGAATTTGTCTGGAATATATTTACTTGCACTTTGAAATCTCTCAGGTTTATAAGATAACAACTGGAATGAAGAATACAATAACCGAAACACAAGAAAAAATACCTATATGAGAAAAGATCGGGATTCTGGACTGGGATTGAGAATATCTGGAATGAATTCTTGACTCACAAATTCTGAGAGTTACAGTTGTATTATTAAAAACCAGGAGTCTCTAAGGGGATAATGAAGATCTGCCTCCACCCGCTCTCTCTTCAAACCATTGCCTTGGAGACGAATTGGAGAGATTCTGTACGCACTAGAGAGTTAATGTATTGGCAAGATACTTGAACACTCAGATGTTTGAACACATTAGTACTTGTGTGCTTCAGAAAATACAGCCTAGATCTATACACAGTCTGCATTTGCAAGTTAGCAGTCTCTGCTTGTAGCCTGTTAGAACTTCCATGCGTGTAGATATAACATTTTTATCTTTTCACCTCTTTTCCTTGCCTTCAACATCTTTTTCATCTGTTCTGAACCATAACCATTAAGATTATAACTTACTTTGGCTAGAAAATTCTTAGTACACAAACAGGGTGTATGCACATGTAATACTAACTCAGACTTTGCAAAACATTCAAACAAATGCCTTATATTCTTCACAAATTCAGAGACTAGTTTCAGTATGAAAACATACAGATGACATTCACCTCTTAATATTTTTACTACAAATTTACAGCCTATTATGTCAATCAGCATTTTTGTTACTAATGTTCTTCACTTTTGTTTAAGCAGAGATACCAGAAAAACATTTGTATTTTAAATTTTTTCAAATCAATCCAAACCCAAAATGTTTTCAATTCACCTTACATTTAGCATATACTGTATGACATTTTAAGAGTTATCCTTGTACTTATGCAGCGTACCACAGTAATCCCTTGATTTTCACTGGGGTTTGGGTTGGGAAACATCTGCAAAGTACGAATTCATATATATGTAATTATGGCCAGCCCCCCCAGCCCCCTCAGCTCCGAGCAGCAGGAGAAAACAGTTAGCAGCAGCTAGCAGGAAATAATAACTACTGCCAATGATAGCTAGTTTTCTCCGGCTAGCTGCTGCCAGCTGTTTTCTCCTGTGTGCTGCTGCTCGCTCCTGTATCCTACAGTTTGCAGCAGCTAGCAACAGCTAGGAGTAGCTAGCAGAGGAGAAGGGCTCCTGCGCAGTAGCTTGGTTAATATACCTTTGAGTCAGTGTTATAAAGCTTCTCCACCATTTTATTAATCTTTGCAACACTGCAAGGGAGCTCTGGGGGGCTCCCAAGACAGCGGCACCTAATGGTGCTGCCTCCCCTGCCCCAGGTGGAGCAATAGAGGGGAGAAGCCAGCAAATACCTTCACAGGAAAAAACCACACAATGCACTGAAGCCACAATAGGTGAAATATGAAGTAGCAAGGGATTACTGTATTCAAACAGACTGGACATCCTTAGAGATGCACTGACATCAAAAGAACTACTAACACTCTAAACAGAAACTTGGTACCAAATGTGGACTACTCTGAACAGATCCCATGACACCAGCATGGCAGGAGACAAACAACAAATTAATCTGCAGTACTGATCTTCTGGTAGTATCGACACTTACATTAGTATTAAAACAAAAGTAAAATCAGCCCTTTGTTGTTTCTCATAACAGGGGAATAGAGTTTAGAAATATATATGAAGCAAGGCTCTTGAGGCACCTCACAGTTTCTCGAGGTTTTTGGTGATTAGCACATCACACCTCTGCCTTAGGGGACTTCCTCTGGATACACATCAGACGGTTCACCATAATGTGCCCTGGTACCAAGGACAGATCGTTGAAGCAGGCAGCAGAATCTAAGTTCCTGGAATTAATTTCACTAATCGATGTAATTAATTTAAATTGATTAATTTAATTAATTGATTGTTTTAATTAATTTAAATGTCATTAATCAATTTATTTCATTATTCCAATGACAGAATTGCAGTGGGAGCAAAAGCACAAAGAAAACAAGCAATCTGGAGATTCAAGTCAAGTGTAAGACTGTTAGAGCTAAAATAATGTTATAAACACAGTGCATTAATGAACTGCAAGGTCACAGCTGCTCAGTCAGACAAGGACTGCCACTTCTGTTAAGGATAATAAGAAGTATTTTTATAAATATATCAATGGAAAAAAGAAGGTCAGTAATAAACTCCACTCCTTACTTGATGTGGAGGGAAATTTAGTAACTAAGGATGAGGATAAAGCAGAGGTACTCAATGCCTCCTTTGCCTCTGTCTTCAACAGTAGGGTCGTTTGTCCTCAGCATAACTGGATATCTAAGCTGGCAGATGGAGACAGGGTACAGTGTAGTCCCCCTGTTATTCAGGAGGAAGTAGTTAGAGACCTGCTGATCCATTTGGATCCCCATAGATCCATGGGATGGCAGGTGTTGGTCTTTTCTCCTTGGTCTCTGGGGACAGGACGAGAGGTCATAGTCCTAAGCTTCAGCAGGGAAAGTTTGAACTTCATATTAGGAAAAAGTTTTTTACTGAAAGAGTGATTCAGTTGTGGAATGGGTTGCCCACAGTGGTGGTTGAGTCGCCAACCCTGGACATCTTCAAGGGGAGGCTGGATGAGGTGCTGAGTGATATGATCTAGATGTAGAGGATAGGTTAGTTGGATTATAGATTGGACTAGATGATCTTCAAGGTCCTTTCCAGCCTTATCTATACTGTGATACTGCAATACCTTAGCTTTTCAATATTTTGTGCAGGATAAGTATTCTGAGAATATGCAAATCTATCTATGCCTGGCTGTTATGCAGACAAATATAATGACTGAATTTAATCAATAAATTCAAAACTAGAAATGCGTATTTCAGAGATTAATACAGCTTTTCTCTGGAAGATAAGAAGTGATACTTCACAAGGACAGTTAGTGGTCCTTCCTGGCCCTGTCTGGCCTTCCTAGCTGATCCCCATGGCCCTGCCATGACCAGGCTGTACCCAAGCACCTTCTCACCAGGCCTGATTGTGGTTTGCTACAGCTCAACCCTGGACCTGTCTCCTAACCATGGACTTCCCTGATGGCCTTAAATCTGTGCTGATTCTGGCTACATCACCACCCAGGCTGCTGCTTGATGCCTTGTGTGATGTCAAAGGTGAACCAGATGAAGAGAGATTACTTCAGATACAACAGCCTTCCTAGTGGCTGATAAAGGCCATTGCATCTTGCCCGGGATGGAGACTCATTGACCTGAAGTGATGGGATAGTGATTTCTCCACGGAGACTTCAAGAGTCTGTATTAGGTTCTGTCTTATTTCCTGCCATAGTGAGGTACAGGGCAGCAGCCCCAGACACCTCCCAGAATCCAGCCACATCAGTCTTGCTATGTGTCACTCCAGGGATGTGCAGGTGGTAAAGAGGCAGGGTGACATCCAGACATAGTCAAATTAGGGAGCACTGGGGATACTTAGAGACTTCATAATCCAATTTTATAATAATTCAGATGTTTCTCCTTTAATGAGTCTATATAGGTTTTCCTACTCCTAGTCTTCCAGTGACTAGGTGACACTTACTTGTTTGCTGTTTGCAATCCCAGCAAATCTAGCCCAGGACTGTAGGTTTAAACTTAACATCTGGGGAGGTTAGTTTGTTTGCTTGTATGTCTGTTTCTTTGTTTGTTTTCTCTAATGAGATGCCTATCCTAAAAATATTTGCTAAGCTGCCTTCCTCATCTCATCTGTCATCTGAGTAACACAGTTGCAAACCCATAGTTATGATCTAGGAGATACTGTGGCTCTGCCAGTGACCAAGGGATCACAGGCACTATAGTGGAAATCAGCAAAAAGCTCCTGCTTAAATAGATCCAAGCTCAGTTTACTTCAGATACACTAATACTCAAATTTTGTGGGGGTCTGTTCCAGAAAGTTCCATGGAAGTTGATTGCTGCAAAGAAGTGGTAAATACATATGTAAATGAAGCCCCACCCACTGCCCCGCCCTCTCAGTCCTGGTGAGCATCAGGAGGCTCTCCCTACCCTTCCCCATGCAATGGGCCAACCCTGCCACTGCCACCACCACTTACAGCAAGCCTGGGTGGTGCTCACACTCGCTGCCTGTGGTGATGACCATGGTCACAGAATATTCTGAGTTGGAAGGGACCCACAAGGATCATCGAGTCCAACTCTTAACACTGTCTCCCTGGCAGGAATAGAACCCGGGTCTCCCACACACCAGGTGGGGACACTTACCACTGTACTAAAGTGGATTTCTGTACTAAAGTGGATTTCTGGTGAAGCAGGCTGTCCTCCTGCAGCCCATGGAATGGAGACAACACAGGGATGCTGGAGGGAGGCTGCAGCCCGTTGGAGCCCACATTGGAGCAGAGTCCCAGGAGAGATGCGTGGCCCGTGGAGAGGAGAGTCCACGCTGGAGGCAGAACTGTACCTGGTAGGATCTGTGTGCTTTGATGGGACCATGCTGCTGGAGCAGCCGGTGCTCAAAGAACTGCTGATGCAAAGAACTGCATGGGCAGCAGTGTTTGGTAGAGCTGCTGCCCCTGGGGTTGGACTCATGTTGCGGAGGGTCATGAAAGACTTTCCCCTGTGTGAGGGACTTCATGGAATGCAGGGAAATGACCTTCTTCCCTGAGCAGTGGCAGAGAAACACCAACTGCCTGGTTTTCCCCTACTCCTGTCCCCCCGGAGGTAAAGGGGAATGTGGTATCTGTTGTAAGAGACGGAGGGATGGGGGAGAAGGTTGCTTTTAAGATGATACTTCTCACATTAAGCTCTGATATTGCTAGAAATAAATCCTTTACGTCCCCACTTGGAGTTTGTTTTGCCTGTGACAGTAAAAGATATTCCAATAGTCCTCATTCCTGCTGTAGCAAAACTCTTTAGGTTTTTTTCCTTTTCCTCTCTCTTTCCCTGTTTGAAGTCCAAGTCTCAGCACAGAGGTGCTTCATATCTTCCCTACAAAACTGTCAAATAAAATACAAACAATTAAAAGTGATTTTTTTTAAATACAAGGTAACATATTCTCCTACTACCTCCACACCTTTGCCTTTTAATTAGTCACTAAATAAAACATGTTATTTTAGTGCCTTGTGCATACCATCAAAATCCATTAATAAATCATCTCAGAAGTCAGGTAATCTGACAAAGAACACATCTCTTAGGATGGTGCTGTCATTCTTCAGTGAAGACTCACATGTTAATGCTTTGGACATATATATAAGGATTTTTTTTTCCAAAGCAGATAGTCATAAATATGCTAAATACTTAACTGCGTTATCTATGCAATTTTTCATTCATTTGGATTGAATTCCACTCCTGCCTTCTGAATCAAAAACTGTCCAGGAACTACACTACTCTGAAAAACTGACTTGTTGCTTCTTATGTGGCCTCTATCCTATGCCCTTGCACTAACTTTTATCACTAAATAACTACATAAGAGTTTTCTACACTTTAGTGACACACACAAATCTGAGCCTTACTACTTTGTAATCTAATATAATGTTTTCACAGAAAATAGCTGAAACATTTTTTCCCTCCTTCTGTTCCCAATCCCTCTTTTTTGTTCTAACTATACTACTTGGTTTAATGTGAGATTTGAAGGGAAATAGCTAGCTGGAAATATCTCTTTGATTTGTCTTTACTTATAACTAAACATAGAAATTGTTTCAAGTCATACTTGTCTGAAGCAGAAATGTATCTTAATTATATTGAAATTTGGATGTGGAAATCAAGGAAAAGCTTAAGCATCTAGGTAAGTACCAGGTTTGGTTAGTCAACAGCTCTGTACATCAGTGACCTTGATAACACTAATCTTCTGTCTCTGTAATCAGATGATGAAATTGCAGCTGAAAAAGAACACAGGTAGCTTTGTCTCATTTCTAACAAAACTGAAGTCAGAAGACTGAGATACTTAATTCTGAAGACATCAAACTCTGTTCAGATATAATTCTGAGCAGTGCATGTTGCCAGGGGCTAGAGTGAACTGTGTGAAAGAAGTGAGGAGTAGATCCAAGCTCCATGAGAGCTTACATTCTCTATAACTGCAGAAAACTGGAAAATATCCAAACAGCTTTGTATACTGTACCTGCAAGGAATATATGATAATAAAAAACAATATAGTTATTATGTGCATTCAATGAATGAACTCAAGTCACTTGATTTGTTTTAACAGCTTCAGCTAACTCAAAGTAAGTAGGCTGCTCACAAAATTCTGTGTCATGGGTTAGTGTTTGAGATATTTTTAATATGTACCTATCAATTAATTCCTCTCCATTTCCTTCCAGGAGGGGAGGTGACCTGGTGGGCCCAACAGCCAAGCAGCGGTGGCACGTGCCAAGTGCCGCTGTGAGCAGGGGGTGGCCCTGGGATGCATCCCAGAGCTGTGGAAATGAACGCGGTGCCTTGCAGTGCCGGCGGGGCACACAGTGCTGCCAGCAGCAGCCATGGCTGGTGCTCATGCAGCAGCCACCACGCCCTCAGGGGATAAGAACAGAGCGGTGCAGCTGCTGCCTTCTTGGGAGTGGCGGGCACCACGTGGGGTACACTCATGGGGCCTCCATGAGCAGATGTGGACCATAATCTCTTCCACTGGTAAATAGAAGACAGGCAAGATTGATGGCTTGAAGCTGGTTCCCATTGGACAGAATTGTTAACAGTGGTGGGAGGGGGTAGAAGGGCTTTTTAAAGTTGCCGCTATTAGGGGGTCCAATCTCTCTTTCTTTGGACCTCACTGCCCAGAGGCAAACTGCCAGTTAGCAGTGCCACACCCAGCTGTTTCATGGAACTCTCTACCTGCTTGTTCCGGCCATGACTTAGCCCTGAATTTACTGTTGTTCCTGTTTCTCTGTGTTCCTGCATCCCTCTGTTCCTGCACTCCAGCTGACTTGCATTCCAACAATGAAGACTAATGCCGGTTCTTCTCCCTCCATGCACCACAAGCTCTGGACTCTGCTGCTGCTCCTGAATCTTTTTTGTTATAAGTTTTATCATTTGTGGGGTTTTTCTGGGTGTAGGTGGCTGGTGTGTGTGTGGGTCCTGGATGCATGGGGCTTTAGGACCCCAGGGGGAGTGGGTTTGGGGGTTTTTTATCTCTTGTTGTTGGCAGTATATTCACATACATACACTTTCATTTATATTTTGTAATAAATCTTGTTACATCTCTAACGACCTCTTGTCCACTGTTGATAAGTAACCCCTCTCATTATCTCAAACCAAGATATTCAGAATCCTGAATTCCAGCCAAAATGAAACACATAGGCTATAAGACAAAAGCAGGGTATAGGGGATTTTGCAACTGAGAGGAAGACAAAGAACAAATCTTCTTATTTCTGGGATTCATCATGAAAGAAGGATCAGCTCACAATAGTGATCATAGACAAATACAATCCCAAAAATGGCACAATTAACTTGTCGAAGAAAACAGAATTTATCCAGCACAAACAGACCGACACCCCATCCCATAATAAAGTGTTTTAGGTAGATATTTGCAAAGACCAAGGTTTCCTTTTCCATCAGAGAAAAGAACATTCCCAATGGACTGTTTTCTATCTCATTGTACAGTAGAAATCCAAAGCAATTAGGAAACAAGTCTCAGGATGTTTCCATGCATTCTCAGTAGTCTTACATAGTGTCCTGTTAAAGAATTAATTTTTCATGTGCTTAAAAATCATGCTCTTGTTAAAAATCTGCACTGAAATTGTCTAAGACTGAAGGAATGATATCTGGAAGACAAGTACACATGCATAAGGAAAAAATCCTCTAGATTTTCATATCTTGGAACGCTACATTTAATCAATCATAGAGGATGAAATAACCTAAAATTTAACTGAATACCAATAACATCTTTAAAGAACCAGGTAGAGACTCTACAAGCACAGCTGAAAAGTTGCGTGGCATGTTTCATCAGGATTTTTCATGAATATTTATACCACATATTTAGATTAATGTAAAAGGTCACTGTCAAGCAGAAATCCTTAGTCAGATCCCAGGAGCCCACTGAGAGTTCCAGTCTTCTTTTTCATTTTCGATATTATTTACTTTGCACCTTTCAGTCATCTCAAAATACAAGCCTACCACAGTGCAGATGGCCAGAATCAGCACCCAAAATTCAAGCTACATTGAATAGGCACAGAATGGATTAGAAGCAATTAGGGCTTCCTTTTGTTGCTGTAATTATAATTCTGGCATTCTAGAAAGTTCTATCACTTTTAAAGGTTTTTAATGTTTATTTCTAAGCTAAAATAATCCCTGCCCAATGATTTACTGTTCTCAAACAATTCCACCTTGATTCACACTTTTTTCTGGCATTCACTAAAAATAGTTTGTATATTCAGTATCATGTTGATCTTGAGTACTGAACTATGGAAGGTGTTACAAATAAAGCAAAAAAGTTGCTCAGGACTTGTGTCATTGCCCCAGAGATAGTCAGCAGGAAAGACCCTTGTACAGCAATGCAGAACTGTGCAGGGAAACAAACTGGGTAGATTGTTAGTCTGGAAATAACCCCGCTGAGACCATTAAGCAAACAAATCCTTTCCACCACCTGAGCAAACGCTATTGTGGAGCAGAGAAGATTAAAAGTTTAGATAGATCTACAGGACAAAAACAGGCCTTTATTCTCTAGAGGGAGCAAATTACAAGCACTCCTGTATGCCTACAGCGAATCCCTGGCAGAAGTTCTATTACTACTTCATTCCAATCCCTGCATAGGGGAAAAGATTACAAGCTGGTCCTCTACCTGAAGAATAACAGTGGAAAACATCCGGAAAGCCGTGGAAAGCAGCAGGAGATGATTATATGGAAACTATTTTATTCAGGACAGCAAGCACACATCAGATGGTCTCCATAGTGGTGCTCCCTGACATTATTTCTTAAGTTGATAATTATTGGTTGCCTTTCCATCCTCTTATTTACCTTAGAATCATTCAATCATTTAGGTTTAGGTTGGAAAAAGTCTCTTAGGTCATTCAGTCCAGCCACTTAGTTAACACTACCAAGTCCACCACTAAACCGTGTCCCTGAACAACACATCTACACATCTTCATATGTAGTGCCTTCAGGGATAATGACTCAAACACTTCCACGGGCAGCCTGTTCCAATGCTTGACAAACCTTCAAGTAAAGAGATTTTTTCCTAACATCCAATCTAAACCTCCCTGGGTACAACTTGAGGCCATTTCATCTTGTCCTGTAACTTCATCACAGTGAAAATACCTGTACTGCCACTTCTATCTTACAAAAATGACCACTCATTTGCTTTTCCTGAAAATCTGTATATTAGGGTGATTGAGCCCAAGTAGAATCAGGGAAGAAGTGTAAGGGACAAAATGCACAGTTACATGTTTAGGATTCCATGTTGCTATAAATCTTCTGACCTTACACTGCTTTTCTAAGCAAACTGAAAATCCAGCATCCAAAATTCAAGTGCCGACGTTCTATTTCATTTCTCACATTACTTTTTTTTGGTATGTTTTCATATAAAACTCCACAAAGGAGAGACTACATACAGATATATCCAATACTGTCTTCTAGTTCCTGAACAGACTCACTAGATCAAGGAACAGACTTCTTAATGTTTTGATTTTGATTCACAAACAGAAATGCAAAAAGTTTGGTTTTGTTTTGTTTGTTACTAAGTGTATTTTACTGCATATGAACTACATGTAAATTCTTTTCCAAAACCCAGTTATGAAGAAAAGCAGCTGTTGAACAAGCAGCATTGAAGAGCTAGAACTTACAGACAGGTACAAATCTGAGCCAGGTTTTTTATCTAATTTATTTTGCAGAGTTCTTTAAAAATACACTGGACAACAGTGAGTTTCATTCTCTGGACCTTAATAAAGATGATGCCTAAAAGACCTCTTTATGACTTTTAATTTGTAATTTATTTAGTTCTGTGGATTAAAAAACCTAGAAAGCAATAGCATCTGTATATGCAGAACAAGCAGCACCAGCCAAATGGAATCTAGGGAAAACTCTTTCCTGTCCTGTGAGTATGCACAGATTTCTAATGGAGATATCAATACATTCCAATAAACAGAATAATCTCTTGGTATTAACTGAAGCATTTTTTTCATAATATTCAAATGCACTTACATTGATCTAAAAAATAATTGAAAGGGGAAAGGTTGTATAAATCTCAGACAGAGACCTGTCTATTTTTCAGTCAAAAGAATTCTGACATGCTACTGTGGGCTGTATTTCACAATGAAACATGCTGTGCTTTTGGCTGATGATTGCTGTATCCATCTGGCAAAACATGAATCACAGTCAGAAAAACTCTTGTCATGAATTTAGGACTAGTCAAAGCTACAGAATTAAATGAAGCTTTGAGATTTCCCTTGGATGATCTGATCTCTTGAGCTTCAATGTGTAATTTCAAGGCCATGTTTAATATAGGTTGACATAATAACTACTAGTAAACATTGTGGCACTCTCAAGTTTTAACAGTTAGGGGAGATAAGTGACTACAGGAAGCAGAATGGAAAAATCATTGCCTCTAAGTCTGTGCAGTAACCGGAAGCTTCCGTTTGTTTCTTTAAAGTCAAAATTGGCCATAGCATTGTAGAGTAATGTTTCCTTATTATCTGTGGGGTTTATGGCTTGCAATTAGATACAAATGTGAATATCAATAGAGGAAAACAGTGCAGGTTCCCATTGCCTTTATGGTACAGTTTTAACCAGGAGTTGGCTGTAACAACATATCTGAGACAGATAACATATGACCAGTACCATTTTTAGCTATTTCACACATGTGATGATCTTGTGGTACATTTTTTTAAACTTTATGTCCCATAAAAATAGAGATCTTTATTTTCCTCTATACTATTTCCCTGGTTATTTCCATAAATGATGATATAGAAAAATCTGCTTTTATTTGCCACAAGAAGTGGCAACCTGATTTATACCAGGGAAACATCTTGCTTTATCCAGTAAATTTATTGCCTGAGTAACGTTACAGACTTTATAAAGATTGTATTAAGGAAAAAAATTGGCCTATATCCTTTGCTTTGTGTCTTGAAACCAAATCTAATTTCAGACCAGTTGGGAAACTAGGATATTTAGGCAAAAGTTAACAGACAATTATTGGTTTGTATTTTCATTTTGGCACATAATTTTAAATTTTAAAAAGTATTCCTCATTCAAAAAGTGTAAGTAAATAAAAATGTGTAAAATTAAATAATACTTTTTGAGTAACGCGTATTAGCACCGCACAGCAATGACATATAATCAAACAGTGATTATACATCCATAAATGTTTTCAGAGTATTCTGGATAGGATGTATTCCTTCTGGTTAGAGCAGACACTAAGACTTTGAAAAACAGCAAGGCATGCAGCAAAAAATGGGAACTGAAGCACAATAGTCAAGTTCTGAACTTCCTTGACTAGAAGACTCAGAGTGAAAGTACAACCCACCCTTATCCTTATATAAATGATCCACCCTTTAATATTGTTTGACAGCTAGTAATCTTTTAAAGAAATAAGACTCAACCCTAAAATGAACAAAATACAGAGGCATTTTATTCTTGAATATTTAATAGGATATTTCTTCCAACTCAGTGTAGGCCCATATTAACAACAGGATTAAGCCAATTTAAAAGGATCAGGACTGAGCCTTCAAAGTGTAAAACTGATAATTGGAAGCCCAAAAGTATTCTATGCATCACAACAGGAGGAGAAAATTTGGTACTGCCAGAATTCAGGATGTGATGATATACAGAAGCTAACAGTGAAAAATAAACATGGATCGTTATTTATATAGGTTGAACTGAATTTGAAAAGCTAAAATTCAACAGAAAAACATTCATAGCCTTGAATAGAAAAAAAGATTTGACTCCACAGGAAGTCACTGGAAGCCACTGGAAGTTTTACATCCAGATGAACTTTAATCTCTAGGTCCAGTGAAGTTAAGGTTATTCCTTACTTGCTGAACTGGGTATTTGAGGTAGAAAGTTAAATAAGAAGGCTCCTACTTTCTCACTTTTTTTCTTCCCCACAACAAGATTAAGCTTATAGTTTAATCATGCTGTCCATGCAGAAGTCTGTAAAGAGGTGAATTTATATGTGGATCTTCCATAATTAATGCTTCAATTTTGCCTTTTTTTCAATGAAAAGGCTAATGCTTCATTTGAATATATTATTTTCATTGTTCTTGCCATGTGTTATTTGCACTGTGACTTGGGTTTAATTCTAACTTCATTTGTTTCCTAGGATTTTCTAATCATCTTATTCCCCATGCTCTGGGGCTGTATTTCTGAGAGTTTTAAAATTCTATTAAAAACTGCAATAATTGGTTACTTGTAATATTAGAGTGTGCCTGTAGGTATAATCTAGTACAAATTCCGAACCCGTAGGATTCATACAAATTAAAAAATGTATATACTGCTAAAATCCTCCGAGCCACTCCAAGTATTATAAAATAAAGCTTTACAACAGCATCTTAGTATTTACAACAACTACCTGAACTCTCTTAATGTTTTGCCTGGAGATTTAAAAAATAATTAAAAAAAAATAATAATTTTTCTTCATGGGGTATCTTTGCCACCTGCAGGTAAGGGGCAGCAAAACTTCCCAGAGGAACAAGGAGGAGCTCACTGAATGGAGTCATAACAAAACTTAAAGGACTTTTCTTCAGCAAAAGAAACCTAGACGATAGATAGGAGCAAATAAAGCTGTTTCAATGTAAAGAGATCCATTAAATGCTTGAATGGCCCTTACTAAGGAATAAAGCTCTCTGGAATTCAGGAGCAAGTCAGTAAAGCAGGTGCTGTGCTGAGGGGCAGACACTGGAATGTTGTTGCCAGTTAGGTTGCCTTTTTCTGCCCATTCAAGATAATCACTTCTGTGCTCATAATGCATCTTTGTGGAAGTTATTGCCACAAATCAAGAGTTTTAAACCCCTCAGCAACAGCTGAAATTGTTCAGTTTGGAGACAGGATGGAGCACACGGAGGAAATACAAATAGAAGAACAGAGGCAATTCAGTTCTGTTACTGTCTTTGTGAGAAAAAAATAGGCCAACCAGGATTAACAAAGCTAACATTACACAGTGCTTCGTCGTTCTCCAGTAGTTTCCATCTGAATTTCAGCATTTCCTTGAGGGAGGAAAACATTTATTTCTCTTTTGTATTTGGTGAGCTAAAGAACAAGAAATGAAGGTGATTTGTCCAAAGCTGCAGAAGTTTCAAAATGAACTGAATACATAACCCTCAAACACAGCTTCACTTTCTCTTAGCTCACCAGTACTTTCAGAAAGTTAACACTAGTATTCTTTTCATATGGATAGTTCAATTAATAATAAAAGATTGGTTGATTTCTTTAGAAAAAAAAATTAAAATCACAAAAAAAGTTGTGAAAAGGGAAGAGTCAAAAATTTGTTCGTGTTCAATAAATTAAACTAAAACTTTAATTTCATATTGAGATTTATATATATCGGATGGATTTATCTGGGTATTTTTCTTGTTGTTTTTCTGACATTTTTAAGTGTTTAAACCAAAGAAACAAAAACTGATTTTCCCACTGAAACAAAATGACAAGTAATTACAATCATACCTGTGCATAAAAGTTGTCACTTTTATATTTCCTGCATAAAAACTCACCACTTATTAGTTCTCAGAAATTGTTGGGTTTTTAATTAAAAACTTAGCTTAATTGCAACCATTTTTTTCAATAGGAAAACTTGCAGCATGACTGTGAGCAGTGACTTGTGCCATTTGCTGTTTGTTTGGATCCATGCTATAAGCAGCTGGATAACTTACTAAAATATTGTGATAATGCAGTTCAGCAAACAGACGCGTTCTGGCTTTGACTATAAAGGAGCCATAGAACGAGGCTGACACTAGGAGTCCTTACCATACACCTAGTAATTTCCAGAATCAATTCACCTTCAAAAAACTCCTCATGACAGGGCTCCCACTGACATAAAACATCTGTCATTCTACCATGATGCCAATTCTGTTCACAAAGGCAGAGAAGCAAAACTGGTGAATTCAAAGCCACAGTTTTCTCACCCTCATGTACACAAACCTCTTCCCCAATATTTTTGAAATCAGCTTCAAGTTAGCTGTAAGTAATTTCATATTTTGCTTTCTTAGTCTAAGTTAATTTGAAGTTGTGCAGGTTAAAATGTATCATTGAAGTCTATTGTAACTCCAGATAACAACATCAAGCAGGATTTAAACTCTGACAGCACATTGATCCTTTGAGAATCAATTAATACTTTCTCCTTTTTTGTTTGTTTTATTTGTATTTAGAATGGTTCAATTGCTGTTTCTTGGGGAGAGGAAATGATTCCACTCTTCTAATATATATTGGAAGACAGGTAGGATAAAGACTTAAATTCTGTCCTAGAACTTGTCTCGCAATTTGGGATAAATAATTTTACTTAGTATTTCTATTACTTCATTTTCAAAATGTAAATAATAAATGTGACTGTACCTACTATGGATCTGTCAGCTTTGGGGAATCCTTCTGAAGAATCTATTTTTTAAATACACTTCTCTCTAATAAAACCTTTTGAGCATTTATCTGATTACAGCAAAAGAGTTTGTGTGTATTGGCATAAATTCTCTGCGAGATATGCACATCCCTAATGTGCCTGATCAGAGCACTGTACCTGTGTGCCTTGTTGATACCTATCATTGTATCAACAATCCAGTTAATCTGGATATTTTCTTAAACAATCATTTTTCTCATCAACTGTTACTCCTCTTTCATCTAGCACCCTGCTGTGTGCATAAATGCTAATTACTGGTCTTCTCTCTTGGCACCTTGATACTTTTCAGACATGATGGAATTTCTGCTGTCCCACGATTCCTGTCAAAGCATAAGGTGGTTATTTCATCACAGTTGAAATTTTTGATTGCTCTTAAAAGTAAATAATATCCTTCAAATGGAGAAAGTATGGCAATGATCAGTGATTCACAGTGTGGGATTTTTAAACACTTAACTTTCATCTTACTTGAAGTCTTTTATGTCTTTGAAATAAAGAAGCTGACATGAGATAAATTACCTTTCTGCCTAACAGCAGTGTGTCTTGCATTAATGATCAATTACACCCACATCCAAGAACAGACTTGAGCTAAGAAAAGTAATAGGATTTAAACTTGGAATTACACTGGAGAGAACTGTAACACTGGTGCGCCTCTTTCTACTTATATGAGATCTTGCAATTGATATGATTATTCTATATTTAACACAAAAGATTTTTTAAGTTTACACTCGGACTCTGTTCTCAAGGGTGTTTCCAAGAAAACAGTGTCAAATAGTGCTTTTTAAACCCATGACCAGCTAATTCTTTCAGGGCATCAACCAGAAAGCGCAAGAAACTTAGCTTTTGGGATTCTGTGTTCAGTTTTTCCTTAGATTAATGTTAATTTCCTCATGTAACTTAGTGTGCATGTTTTCTTCTCTGCAGGAATAGGACACTACTTTATCTTTGTCAACACAGTGCTGCAAGTCCTACTCAATAGTATTGGTAAATCACTCTCAGTATTCTCAAGTGCAAGGCACTCAAAATACTTTGGCCAACAGTTCACTGCTATGCAGAAGAAATGCGCACTGCACTTCCAGCTGTCCTCTAAAATGTACAGACTTCAGTGATTTACCACCTCCCCTCTTTCCCCTCTCCACTGAATCCCTAAATCTGATCCAGGTTTAAACTTTTTGAAACATTGTGTTTTTCTTTCCCTAAGTAGAGCTGGAGTCTTTATTTCCTTTTTAATGTAACCAGATTTGTCCCCTCTTTGACAATAATTTGGAAAAAAAAGCTGAAGGTACATTTTCCTGAGAAAGTAATGACACAGAGAAGTATTATAAAAGAGACTATTGGACCAGAGGAAAAGGGATATTTAGTGCAAATTTAAATTAAATTAAACATATTAATAACTTTTATCATTAGAATAATAAAAGTAATTTGATTGTTTCAGGAATTCCTATAGGAAGATGATACTTTCCACTATATGACTCTTTCAGTCTAATTCAGAAAGACAAAACAAGAAGCAACTGCTGGAAAATAAAAAAAAAAAACAACCTTCATAGAAACTACCCAAAGAAGTAGCAGAAACTTCAGTCCACTACAGGGTGCTAGATTCAATACAAGAAAACTTATGTGAGTCTAATTGGCCCATGATATACACAAGGCTAGAATGATCTATCCTGGCTAAAGATAACTATGAATACATCTTATCTCCAGCATTATGCATGGATTCAGTAGTAACATCCTTCCTAAAAAGTCACCTGAGAAGACGTGGCTCTTCCATCCTTTAATGAAACTTTTCATTTAAAAATATTTAGTACAGATTTTCGCAATGACAGACCACTTAATGACCAGATTGTCGTTCAATAGCATCCCTTGAAAAAGGCCACCTCCTATTCCCATGCTGTCAGCTTAATAATGCAATCTTTACTCAGGCAAAAGTCCAGCTGTTCTCATGGAACAAGGACTGACTGCGAAAAATGACTCACGGCCTTTCTGTGAACAAATGGACATCTACATTTCTTTCCTGAAATAGCAGGCTGCATGGTATAAACTGGACTAATTACCAGCCAAATTGACAGTTCTGCCTGTCATTATAATGAAAATTGTCTGTCAGCCCTAGAGGCTATGATCCCACTTACATGGTCTGAACTAGATAGGCTAGAGAAATGGGCAGATTCCAATGATATGAGATTTAACAAGTCCAAAAGCCGGGTTCTTCACTTTGGACATAACAATCCAATGCATCGCTATTGGCTGGGGAATTAGTGGCTGGAGAGTGGTGAAATGGAGAGGGATTTAGGAGTAATGATTGACAGAAAACTTAATATGAGCCAACAGTGTGCCCAGGTGGCTGAGGGCTAATGGCATCCTGGCCTGTATTAGGAACAGTGTGGTCAGTCAGACTAGGGAAGTTATTCTTCCCCTGTACTCGGCACTGGTCAGACCACATCCGGAGTACTGTGTGCAGTTCTGGGCTCCCCAGTTTAAGAAGGATGTTGAACTACTTGAGAGGGTCCAGAGAAGGGCAACAAGGATGGTGAAAGGACTGGAGGGCAACCCCTAGGGGGAGCGACTACAGGAGCTGGGGTTGTTCAGCCTGGAGAGGAGAAGGCTCAGAGGTGACCTCATTGCTGTTTACAATTAACTGAAGGGATGTTGCAGTCAGGTGGGTGTAATTCTCTCAGGCTGACAGCACCAGAACAAGAGGACGTGGTATTAAGCTACGCCAGGGGAAGTTTAGGCTGCATGTTAGGAAGAGTTTTTTCACAGAGAGAGCGATCTCTCATTGGAATGGTCTGCCCAGGGAGGTGGTGGAATCACCATCCCTGGAGGTGTTTAAGAAAAGACTGGACAAGGAGCTCAGTGACATGGTCTAGACGATGGGAGGCTTGGATGGACAGAGCATGGTGCCCATGGCTCCAGGGTTGTGGGTTCGATCCCTGGGTGGGCACTTGCTTGGGAGTTGTGCTAGATGATCCTTGTGGGTCCCTTCCAACTCAGAATAACCTGTGAACCTGTGAACTTAAGTTTGAATGCCAGGTAGCTGCCAGGCTGATCACAATTAGTGCTGTGTAACAAATGAAAAGTTAACCAAAGCCTGTTTCTGAGAATATATCCACAGGAAAATATTTAATTTTATTAAGATATTATTGAGACTTTCTTTTCTTTGAAATGTATATTGTCTTCCTGCTTTGAATCAGGCACTGAAATTTGGAAGGAAAACTGAGGGATTTCTGTTGCAGTCAGAGTAGTGGCCTATATAGACCTTACCAAAACTTGTCATTTAGGTAATAAGCCTTTGAGAAACTGAAGCTGTCATGGTCAGCAAGGACATATTTTAGCAACCTGTAATTTCCAAAGGCCTCAGCTCTAATGGAAATTTTCCATCCTCTTGGAGAGTCTTGTGCTGAGTCTCTGACCTGTTCACACACACCACACTTACAGGTTTTCAAGAAAGATTGTTTAGACTACGCATGCACCAAGAATATACCTGATGAGAGAATTTCCATAGGTTAATTCCCCACTAACTTTTTGTAATCCTTCAGTGATGAGTTTAGATAGATTCAGATTCTGTTCCTTTTTCCTCTAGTCGCACTGAAGAACTAAGATGATATTAAGTTCCAAATCCATCTATTGTTTCTAAAAGACAAAAAAATTAATTTAGAAAAGTGATAACAAATTAAATAGCTTAAAATATTGCTGCTCCTACAATTAATTACCACTGGAATAAGGAAGAATGACAGTACTTTAGAGACACTTAAGGAACCATTGAAGTGCTGAAAAAACAAATGTGTCAACATTTTATCTTCTTACAAAAATGAACCATTTTCAATAGTTACAGGTGACTCCAAGTTGTTTCTCTTGGGTAACTATTATGGTAGTCAGTCAAAGCAATGGAAGATTCATCTCAGTACAACTTGACATTTTATGTTCGGGTAAAGAACATTTCAGTTTCAAATCCAGTTCCTGAGTCATGCTTAGATTTTAGCAAACACCCTTAAAGATACAGGCATGCACAGATATAGATTTTATTTTTGTAATCACCCTATTTTTGTCTTGTCTACAAGAGCCGACAAGTACAACATATTAAACACCAAACTTCTTTGGTGGATTTTGCAGCACTTTTGAAGGTAGCACTTTGGGGGATCCTGGACCTGAATCTCACTTCATTAATCATTTGGGTCAGAAAAAAACAACGTGTGTGTGTGTGTGTGTGTGTGTGAACGAGTTACGAGGCTGCAGCCGCACGGCTCGACTTGGAATGCATGGCTACGCCTGTGTCCTAGGGTGGTGTGCATATATTCCATATCTTTGTGTTTTGGCTTCAGTTTATGAGGAATTTTGTTGTGGATATTGGTCCTTATCAACACCAAGGTAATTTTCTCTCTCTCTATGCAGAAGAGGAGAAAAAAAAAAAAACCAAAAACTGAAAAGCTGCAGTTGAAGAAAAAAAAATTTCAGTAGCACACACGCAGCGGCAGAGGCAGGGAGCTGGTTGGAACTCTCTGACACAGAGAGTTCTCTTTTTTTTCCTTTTTTTTGTTTTCCTTGGACTTTTTTTTTCTTGCTGCACTCCAGCCACTAGAAGAGGGAGAGAGGGCCTGCAATTCCCTTCCTCTGCCCCCTGGGGGTTCTTCCTGCTCATCTCTTGCTTTCCCCTGGAGTGCCTGCATCAGGACTCTGAGCTCTAGCTACTCTTTGTGCACCTGAGGAGATTCTTCTGGGACTGGCTGGTGGAATTTCGTCAAGTGACCGGCCTTCAACCAGACACAGCAC
>WEKX01015470.1:104951-118566 GCA_013390025.1 Pitta sordida
TTTGCCTCAAACCTCACCAGCCTGCTACAAAGCACATGGTCCAAGATGGCCAAATCACATGGCCAAAGATGATATGGCTGGCCTGTCAATCAAGGAAGGCCTGCCTGGCAGCCTGGAGCTCCTAATTGACTGTGGCATCTCTCACTCTGGCTGCAAGGGCATTGAGTGGTCAGTGGACCAGATATCCCTCCTGAGGGGAGTGGCCACAAGAGCCAAACCATTTATAAACAGCTGCACAGGGACTATTTTACAGTGTGTTTATGTGAGTTGCTGAAGCTC
This sequence comes from Pitta sordida, assembly GCA_013390025.1. Lineage (NCBI taxonomy): Eukaryota > Metazoa > Chordata > Aves > Passeriformes > Pittidae > Pitta > Pitta sordida. Next base: position 105,231 of record WEKX01015470.1, read on the forward strand.
TGGAACTCTGACCTATAGCTTGGCAATCTTACACAACATGCAACTCATGGTAATTGGTTTTTTCTCCTTTCTTTCTCCCTTTTTTTCTCCCTTTACTCTTTATTTCTCTCTCTCTTTTTGTCACTATTTCTTTTTTGTCATCTCATTCTATTTTCTTCCTCAGTCTTTTAATCTCTCTTTTTGATCTGCTCTTTTCTTTGTCTTGAGGGTAACTTAAAACCAAAGGAACTTGTATTGTACTGAGCTGGGTTACTGGGTGTTTTTCTGGATTGTGATTTTGTTTGCTAATACTCTAGTGTAACACTTTTAATGAAAGGTCACTAAATGGTATGGGAGTGGTATTTGCTAAGGCTTTAGTGTAATGCTTTTCTGTGTTTGTATGTTATTCCTGTAAGCTCTTTTGCCAAAATACCTCTTTTCTTACTAAATTTAAGTTTTCTTAGAAAAAGTGTAATGCCATTTTCTCCAGATGTAGTTTCATAGAAAAGAGTGAACCTTAAATATGGAGCCTTTTAGAGCCTTAAATAAAAGAAATATATTCTGGTTAAGCTTACATGGCTTTCAAACTGGGTTGTTACGCACTTCTGCTTCTTCCTAGTGGGACAGTCCCCCAGCATGATTTATACCATGTTTCCTACAACTTGTGTGGCCTTTCAGTAAGATCAGTGAACCTACCCTCATTCACATTGATACCACAGAATCAAGTCCAAAAAACCCACCCACAGCATTCAGGCTTTTGTGGCACCAGAAGTGAGGCAGAAACACTCCAATTGCATTAGAGGATGAATTGCAAGGAGAATACCAAGTTATGTGAGCAGTACAGTTCTGAACAGTCCTGGAGATCAGAGAGGGCAGGAGGGAAAAAAATAGCATTTGCTGTTATTCCAAAACACTTACTGGAAGATAATGAATTCTGGATCCAATTACTGAAATTCATACTTCCTCAGTTTAAGCAATTCAGAAATTAATCTACTTCAAAGAAAAAACTCTACTTTTAAGTTCAAAACTGCCACTTCTCACCCATAGGTAGTTGCTGGAGAGGTAAGAGTGAACTAACAAGAGGATAAGGGATCATAACCCCTTACAAAGTCTCATTCTCATTGCCTCAGTATTGTCCCAGCAGCTCGGTCAGAAAGACGCTCAAGCCATGGTTGTGGTCCTGCCACACATACACTTACTCCAGCTACACTTTTCACAGATTCACAGAATATTACAAGTTGGAAGGGACACACAAGGATCATCTAGTCCAACTCGCCATCTAACCAAAGATCACAGAATCACAGAATATTCTGAGTTGGAAGGGACCCACAAGGATCATCGAGTCCAACTCTTAACACTGTCTCCCTGGCGGGAATCAAACCCGGGTCTCCCACACGCCAGGTGGGGACACTTACCACTGTACTAAAGTGGATTCCATTTTCAAGATGTGTCGCTTGAGGACATGATTTAGTGGTGGACTTGGTAGTGCTGGGTTACAGTTGGATTCAATGATCTAAAAGGTCTAATGTTCTATGATTTTCTTTTCTGTAACATTTTGACAATTCAACAGGATACCATATTCAGATCTTTTCAGTGTTTACAAAGGACAAACAAAATATTCATATCTGGATTTATCGATCCCTGCTTGTGGAGGGACACAGGGATACCAGAACACAGCAACAACAGGAGATTCAGGGGTAACTCCCAGATGGAACAGGAAGGTAGAGAGCTCCACAAAGCAGCTGGGTGCCGCACTGCTAACTGACAGCTTGTCTCTCGGAAGTGAGGTCAAAGAAGAGCGACTTCTGCTGTGCTGGGCTTTTTTAAAACCCCCACTCCATACCACCTCTGTTTTCTCTAGCAGCCAATGAAAAGCAACTCTAATCTGTTAAAATTTCTTTCCTCACTTCCATTTACTCTGGAAGAGGCAGTGGTCTGTTTCACAGATAATGGCAGCTTCCATGGTGCGGACCCCATGTGGCTAGATAGCCCACCCTACCGGCCCCAGGAAACAGCACGGAGATCCAGGGTGATGATCGCTGCGCAGGGCTCTCTGCTGCAGCTGCCTCTGCCTTGCTGGCACCACATAGGCTGGTGGCGCCCACCATACCTGCTCGCCCTCAGCAGCCCAGGCGGATGGGGATGGATGCCGTGCATGCACTGATGCCATGCGTCCCACAGCGCTGGCCACTCGGCATCCTCTGATGGAAAAACTGGCTGCCTGCATTCACCCTGGAAAAAAATGGAAAAAATTCAAGACAGATACATATTGAAAAATATCTCACACTAACCCATGACACCATCCTTTCCTCACTTAGATGTTACTAGAAATTTCAAGGACAAATTCAGCCCCAACATAAACAGGTTCAGCAGCAATTGCTCTGAGTGGCTGTTTCATTTTATCCACATAATTGCAGTTTCATGTCAATATCTCTATTTCTGCCTCACCTCTATCTCTAATACAAGAATCCCCCCAAAATGGGAAATTTCAGCACTAAGAAGCATGTGTGTTCTCTTTTCTACCTTTAATTATTTGGTAGCTGCTAAATTGCTACAACTTAAAGACAGTAATCCCTCAAATATTGCAGGGGGCCGGTTCTAGAAAGATGCCACAATAATTGAAATATGTGAAGAAGAAGCCAATGTAAATACGATAAAGCCAAGTTGGAGAAAAGCATGATGTACTGAAGCTGTGAATGGTGAACTGTAAAGCAGTGAGAGATTATTGTACTGCTGAAGACACACAAGTCAGAAAGAAATAGAGCATCAGGAGCCAATGGTAAGAAACATAAAGGTAAATACAAATCGCAAGAAATCCGAAATCCATTAAAGAGCACTTTCATAGTGATCACAGAATTGTTTCCAATGCTGCTCCATCTATGATCCTAATAGTCCAGTTCCAGGAGGAATGAACAGCGGAGGTTTTCACTATAACACACACATTTTGGAGAGATAATTTGGACAGACACCCTTTCTGAAAAACCAATGTCTTTTCATTTTAACCGTGTATTATTTTGTGCCCTACTATGTTCTTTATTTATAATATGGATAATTTATTTTAATAATAATTTTCTACTGACACTAGGAGTGATGACATGAAGTATCACTGAAACGAAGAGCATAGGTGGGGTTTTCCATCTGCCCATATGCAATTTAGTCTGCATTTTGAGAGTCTCAACCTTCTTGTCTCCAATTAGCAATCATGGCAACAGTATTATCTTTATTAAGACTAAAATGTCTAGTTTGGTGGTGAAACTGGATTTTCAAAACAGTATTTTTCTAAAACCAGAGCACTCATATACCCACTTATGTGAGCAGATGGAAAGCACATCTGTTTTCATTCCATCAATGACCTTATTTTAAAGCAATTAAATATTCCTGCATAGTATGTGTGATGCAAGTAGTGGAGTTGCATGCAAGTGCACCAAAACTGGAAATTAAAACAACTGATTAATCGACAGACTGCTGAAACTGAAAAAATGAAATAATTACTGCAGAAAATAAATGTTATAATTATTTACATAACAAAATATATACTATAGCTTTATTATAAATAAATACAGCCTCAGTACCAAGCCAAACTACCATAAATTTCAAGTCTTCAGGGAAGAGCCAGACAGCCACAACTCTCATTTATATTTTTTTGCAGAGTATCAATTATTCTCCATGTCCATGAACTGCCCAGGGTCTAGTCCTATTGGAGTGCAGTCCTTATAGTTATATATATATCTTTATAGAAGTGCTGTCATATGACAAATATATCAGCTCTGCAAAGTTGAGGGAGGGATGTGAAATTTTGTTATCTGTGACTGAGTATTTAGAAAGTAGCTAACGATACTACCCAAGAAGTAGAACGGCTAGAAGGAGAGAATCATGAAAGCATGTAAAGTCTTAAACCCCTTATTTTTAATTTAGTCTTGCTTTTTCTGGGCCTTTTTCACAGAATCACACAGAATCACAGAATATTATGAGTTGGAAGGGACCCACAAGGATCATCTAGTCCAACTCACCATCTAATACCCGTACAGAGACCGAGAGCACATCCCAGAGCATAACACCAACCTAGATGCCTCACAGCCTAGCAGGCCACTTCGAGCCGGAAGGGGCCCAGGGTCATCCAGCCCTACATCCCCCAGCTAGACTATGTCACTAAGCTCCTCGTCCAGTCTTCTCTTAAACACCTCCAGGGATGACGACTCCACCACCTCCCTGGGCAGCCCATTCCAATATGCAATTACTCTCTCTGTGAAAAACCGCTTCCTAACGTTAAGATTAAACCTCCCCTGGCGTAGCTTGAGGCTGTGCCCTCTCGTTCTGGTGTCGTCAGCCTGGAAGAAGAGGTCTACACCCATCTGGCTGCAACCTCCCCGCAGGTAGTTGTAAACAGCAATGAGGTCCCCTCTGAGCCTCCTCTTCTCCAGACTGAACAGTCCCAGTTCCTGTAGTCGCTCCTCGTAGGGCCTGCCCTCCAGTCCCTTCACCATCCTCGTTGCCCTTCTCTGCACCCTCTCAAGCAGCTCAACATCCCTCTTAAACTGGGGAGCCCAGAACTGCACACAGTACTCAAGATGAGGTCTGACCAGCGCTGTGTACAGCGGAAGGACAACCTCCCTGGACCGACTGACCACACTGTTCCTGATGCAGGCCAGGATGCCATTGGCCTTCTTAGCCACCTGGGCACACTGCTGGCTCATATTGAGTTTCCTATCAATCAGTACACCTAAGTCTCTCTCCACTTCACTAGTCTCGAGCCACTCCTCCCCCAGCCGATAGCGGTGCATGGGGTTGTTATGGCCGAAGTGAAGAACCCGGCACTTAGTCTTGTTAAACGTTTTTCCCACAATGAGCACTCTACAGCAGGATGAGCAATTCTTATTCTTACTGCAACCTTTATCTCTAGGACTGATGAGGAATTTAGACAAGTTTTCAGTATATTTAGTGGAGCGCGATGTACCTCTTGAGGTAATTAATAGCATCAGAAGAAATCCTTGTAAAAACACACACAGGCTTCTCATACTGAATTCACTTTTCCCTCATTCTGCAAAGAATATGCTGAGCATTAAATGAGTTTCTGATCACCCAGGGCAAGGTCAGTGAGACTGTCACTGCTGTCCCAAGCAGAATAATAGAGCTATCAATAATAGTTAGATCAGGGTTAATAAGTGGAAGATAATGAGGGGAAATGGGAGGTCACATTGAAACACACTGCAAACTGCTTGGCTTACAAAGATGTTCTCCGGGAGGACTGACTCTTATTTCCACCTTGTCCATAGAAAGAATCTATTTTTTATTATGCATTTAAACTGATTCAATCTCCATCAGATGTTCATTTTCCTGTCGGCTTCAGGCAAATAAGGGCCAAATCCTGCTGCATAATTGAGTTCCTGCAGTTCAGAAAAAAATCAAAATGACACCAGAACTGAGTGAATATTTTAGTGCAAATGACAGAATCACAGAATAGTTAGGGCTGGAAGGGACCTCTGGAGAACATCCAGTCCAGCTCCCCTGCCAAAGCAGGGTCACCTAGAGCAGGTTACAAAGGAATGTATCCAGGTAGGTTTTGAATGTTTCCAAAGAGGGAGACTTCAGAACTTCCCTGGGCAACCTGTGGCAGTGCTCTGCAGCCCTCAATGTAAAGAATTCCTTCTTCATGTTGAGGTGGAACTTCTTACATTTAATTTGTGTCCCCTACTCCTTATTCTGTCACTGGGCACCACTGAAAAGAGTCTGGCACAGTCCTCTTGATACCTGCCTTTCAATAGAGATAGCTTTTTTCCCAAGTTCTATTTCCTAGTAATGAGATAGAAGTATCTAGGGGGGATGTTTTAGCGTATTGCACAAAGACAGGTATTTAATCCTCACAGCTCTGCAAAGCCCAAGATTTGAGTGGTCTAGTTTGCCTTGCAAAGCATGCTAGATGAGGTCATAGCAGAGGTATGGTGGATGCACGGCACGGCTATGCTGCACGCATTTTTGTAGTCCAACATCAGTCATTTTTTTTTCTCACTGAATACACAATTGAACAAAACATTAGATTTAGACTGTGTTTAACCTCTGTATGTTCTCCAAAAAGCTGTAGAACAAAAGTAGAAGAAATAAATAAAATAGAAATCACAGAATCACAGAATATTCTGAGTTGGAAGGGACCCACAAGGATCATCGAGTCCAACTCTTAACACTGACTCCCTGGCGGGAATCGAACCCGGGTCTCCCAAACGCCAGGTGGGGACACTTACCACTGTACTAAATCAGAAATAACTTGAAGAAATAAGTAAATTCCTGAGTCTAATGCTTAAGAGCCTAGAGTACGTATTTTCACCTTTCAGAGCCTAGCAGCCCAATCCAGCACAAAAGCAGCACGACCATACCACTACCTCACAATCACCAACGTTCAGGGAATACATGTGCATGAGCATGAATGAGCACAATTGCCGTGCATGTGCACAGGAAAGGTCTGTGCATGGGCCAAATGTCTCACCTTTCAGTTCTGATTCAGTCCTTGTGTCTTGCCAGAAACACCACTAGGTGCAGCCAGAGCTGTAACTAGAATTTCTATGTGGGATGAAATGTTACAGTACACCACTTGTGTGTGCTTGCATGAAAACTTTCAGTAAAACATTTTACAGGTTCACAGGTTATTCTGAGTTGGAAGGGACCCACTGGATCATCTAGTCCAACTCCCAGCCGAATGCCCACCCAGGGATCAGGCCCACGAGCATGGAACCATGGGCACCACACTCTATCCATCCAAGCCTCCCACCATCTAGACCATGTCACTGAGCTCCTTGTCCAGTCTTTTCTTAAACACATCCAGGGATGGCGACTCCACCACCTCCCTGGGCAGACCATTCCAATGAGATATCACTCTCTCTGCGAAAAAACTCTTCCTAACAAGCAGTCTAAATGTCCCCATAGCTTAAGGCCATGTCCTCTCGTTCTGGTGCTGGCAACCTGAGAGAAGAGATTCACACCCATTTGACAGCTCCATTTAATGAGTGTGAAATCCCACACAACAGGTTGCACTAATACAAACTGTCAAACCTGCAACCCTCAGCAGAGACCACTATCTCCCAAGTTCCCAGATAGTTCCAGAGTATTGCTTTTCCTGCATGAGTGGATGATGAGGGAAGCGAAAACATTAGAAGGCTGTGAGATATGTCACATTAAGGAGAAGACTGAGAACTGTTATGGTGGACATTCCAGTCTAGGACTTAATTCTCAAATTCTACATGTCTTTTCATCATGACCTAAAACTAAAAAAACCTTTGTCTATTAAATCCATCAGCACTTGATAATAATATGCTTTAGTATCAGCACTGGATAATTGGACAGTGTTCAAAATCATATCCATACACTGTTCCCTGGCTTAGTTTTATGTTAGTGCCTGGTGCAGCTTAACTGTGACTCTTCGTTCTAAACAGTGTGATTATGCTGAGGTAAAGAGTTATTTCTGAGGTTGAATCAAAGAGATACAATTGGAAGTGGCTTCAACATAGAGATGCGTGTTGTAAAGATGCTGGATGAAACAAAATGTTATAAAGCTGTTTTTCACCTAGACAGTAAAAGAGGGTTATGAAAAAATGACCCATTGTCTCTCCACTCATTCAGTACTTTAAGACTCACATGAATTAATATTTTACTACGCTTGACTGCCAGTGAACAATTCTAATATTTTACATGTCACCATGCACTGCAGCTTCAGCTAAAAAGGCTTCTTCCCCCAACAGTTTTTCACCACCACCATTTTTTCTATCATTGTCTCTGTGAGTATCAGGATTATCAAAGAGCTGGCTCTTTGGGTTTACATTCATTTGACCCCAGTCTGTTCAGACAAAGAAAACAAATCAGTTCTCAAAAAGGAAATCTCTTTTTCAACCTCTCCAATGCTCTCCTCGCACATAAGAATAGTAAAAAGTTCACCAAAAAAATTTCAGGTAGGTCGTTCTCGTTGCTCCACTGTTGCTTATACTCCTCATTACTGCATTAGCAGTGAGCTCCAACAGACACGTATCCTGAGATAAGCGCAGTTGGGTAGAGCACAGTGTTAGTAACACCAAGGCTGTGGGTTTGATCCATGTATAGGCCATTCACTTAAGTGCTGGACTCAATGATCCTTGTGGGTCCCTTCCAACTCAGAGTATTCTGTGAAATTTGTAGAGTATCCTCCTGCATGCCTGTCAATGCAGAGGCTAATAGGGGTCCAGAAACGAAAAACAAGGTTGGCAGTTGATTTATCAGTGGAAAGGAGAAACAAGACCTAAGAAAGTGGTGAATACAAAGAAAATAGTACTCCCTTCCCCTTACACGTATGTACTTACACACAAATCCACAGCTAACGTGCTGCTGCACTTTGCATAAGTGTAAACCAGCACTATCTTTGAGGAAGTGCTTTAATTAATGTAGGGATAATTTACTTCCTTTAGAACGACATGTAGTTCATATAGTCATACATTTCCTGAGGGATTCAATCCTATTTAAATCTATTTGATGAAGATAATTCTCCTTACTTGAATATTTTCCAGTGAACCTTCCTGAATCTCTCACATCCCGATAATTGTTTGTGCAACATGCCTAGCCTTCCAACTAAAATCTTATTCTTTCCTGCTTTCATACTATCCTGGCTTCTTCAGAGCTTCTTCAGCAGAAAAGGACACAAGGTCAGAAACACCAGCTGCATTTTTCAGGATCTATGTTTGATAAAATTTCCATACTTAGAAAAGATGCAGCTAGGTTGCTAAATCTCAATAGCTCTCAAATTAAAATAACAGGTTTTTCACAACTAAACAAACCATGGAGAGAATTCTACATTATAACAAGATAAGCGTTGCAATGCAACTACCAACAAAAAGTCATGTCTAAGCCTGCATAGGCCTGGAAACTAATTGGCACACTGTTGAACAGTCTTTTCAAAAAAGAGACTATAAAGCTGCTTCAGACATGGCTGTCTTCTTCTTGAACAGTATAGACATGAAAGGCACATTGGAGAGTTCACATTAAACAGGTAACTTGATCAACTAAATTTGTTGTCAGTATAGTATGTTTTACACAAGTATTGATGGCGGGGTGGGTTGTTTTTTTTGTTTTTTAAGGAGAGGGAATGAATTAAATGTTTGAAGTTTTACTTACTGGATGAAGGATTTTCTCATAAAAGCATAATGTGAGTTCATATTGCATCTCCTGCTTTCTTGAAAACATATTCCGACTATGTTGCATCACCTTTTTTTTTTTAAAGAATACACTTGCAATTTACGAGTCACAAGACTACTAATAGACATAGTCAAACACACAGAGACCAAAAGGTGCTCCTACACTGAATATCATGGGGATTTTTTTAACAGTCTGGTATTTTAGCATTGCTAGAGGATTATAACATCCCCAACCTGATGCCAGGCAGCTCAGGGATTCTCTTCTACTCCCTGAGAAGGTCACTCTGCAATATGCTTCTGCTCCATTTCACTGTGAAAGCTGATTTCCCTCAAAAAACATTTCCCAAATATGTGCTTCCTCCCCTCATTTTACATGGTTCTAGGACTGCATCATCTTTGGCCTTACAACAGGCTTATTCAGATAATCAATGGACCTTTCACACAGGCATCTCCTTCCTCTTTACCACACTAGTCAGGATGAATTAGAATGACAGCTTGTCTGCCCCTAGGGAAATTAAACTGTCGATCCTAACCCTGTAGAGCTGTAAGAGGGCACTTCACCAGCTCACTCTGTGATGGTGTCTACGCAGTTGGAATCTCTTCTCAGGAGAGAAAAGCAATCAATAGCGTCTTTGAAGAAGATGCCATCACCAGCACAGTAGCACTTAGCCACTGCAGTGAACAACATGTTTCTGATTAAGATGCCCAGGCAGGCGCCAATTGATTTGTCTGTCTGCATAGCATACTAACTATAAGTCTTAAACTCAGCAGCTTCCCTGCCCTGTCACTCTCCGCCTTCCTTATGTTTCTGCTCCTCAGAAAGGACAGCGCATACTGGTGAACACGGTGCTTAAATCCACAGATAGGCAGAAGAAATGCTGAGAGGTGATCTCACTCTGTGAACTCAGTGACTGAAATAATGAAGTGTATGGCTACAAATCCTGGAGGCTCATAAGGAAGAGATAAAAATGGCCTGTTAGATTACACTTAGCCCATCTCCCTGGAGACTAGTACAAAACAGTGTCTTCTTTAAGATGACTAGGCCAAGTCATCTAGTCACGAGATGACTAGATATGACTAGAGATGACTATAGTCACGAGACTATTCCACATCCTAGCAGGCTCCACTGTTGGTAACACCATGGGGCAGGGGGTTTGTCCCAGTGCTATTCAGCTGAATCTTTTCCAAATTCTGATGGTGTCATTATTCTCCATAAGATCCATCACTGGACCACAAAAAGTTACCACATTTTTAATTTCCTGTGTATGGTGGTATCTCTGGTCTCAGAAATTTGCTACAGAAATTACTCTAATTATCAGTAGCTACTTTCTGAACAAGAAGAAAGAGAAAGGGGAAGTTAGGAAAAACATCAAGGCATCCTTGCATCAAGACTCTAATGCCTCTTAAAGGTGAATGTATACAATTTAGTTTCAGCTGCCTTAAGAGCCAAGCAAAGCAGACTATTGCCTAGTGTGAACAGGAAACAGACAAAGGATAAGCCATTCTGCTTATTTGGCTTGGGCTGAATACTTCTGCCACCACCAATTAGGAAAATGTAAGGATATAGAAGCAGTAATGTTGGAGCAGTAGTCAATACAAGATTGATTCCCCCCATCAATCACTCATAGGAACAGCAAATCTAACCCTTCACGGCTGTCTTCCCAGCACAGAACAGCAGTTTCACTTTTTTCTCCTTCACCCTCTTTTTCTCATGACAGGAGCCACAACCTTGTGTCAACACTTCATCCTTCAGGGAGGCACAACCGAGTTTTACTGGCATGTTGAAAAGTACCAGAGCATCCTTGCCACTTTCCTTCTTAACTTCTTCAAATTTGATCACATCTTACACATAGCAAAGGGGAAAAAAAGTACTTCATTGCAATTACTTCTACAGCATAAGGAGTTGGTCCCCTGCTTATGAGAATGAAAAACATTCATTGCACAACTCAAAACCAACCAAAGTTCTCAGAAAAGTGCTTTAAAAAACCTAGGTTACAAATGTCTTGTCTATTGTTCCCTATGTTCCTTGACAAGATGACTCAACATGTGTGTTTCCAAATCTTTCTGCAATATATTCTTATGATGCAATTTCAGATGCAATTTATTATTAGGCTTTTTTTTTTGGCATTACATAGATTTACATCTTTCAGAGATTATGTCTGATTCCATCCAATTATGCATGTCAGATATTTTTCCTTCTTACAAGATGCATGTTTCCACCTGCATAGCAGTGACACAGGCATCTATGGAAGTGACGGCCTCCCTGCAGACTCCTTTCAAGTCAACCTGCCACCTCATATTTAATAAATGCCTTTGTGTTTTACATGCCTATCAAATCTAGTTCTTTTGGTTCAAGAGAACTGAAAGTGATTAACTTGCTCTGCATACCACCACTCTCTCCTTTTTCTTTCAACTTGAGTTTTTCCTTCTTTGCCTTAGTAATGTCTAAAAAAATACAGAGATATGGGGATTTTGACTGTTAATATCTGGATTTGTTTTAATTCTTTGTGTAGGCAGAACTTGAAGATTTCAACAAAAGACTGATTTATTCCACTTTTTATATCAGCAATGTCTGCCTCGTGAAAAACCAAGTAAATGCAACAATTCGACACTCTCTTTCCAACATTACCTTTCATTATTACCCTTTCTGTCCTCTGATTCTTCAGCCACACTTCAATCCAGAGTTCCATAGCCCTCAGCTCATACATAGAGCTACTTCATATTTGAAATAGACTTCTTCAGCTACTAGGGAAAACACAAAGGAAAATAATGTCACTGATTTCTGCAAGAAATTATATGAACTAAATCCATAGGCAGGGATACATCTCTATACCAGTACTATTAGAATATTAAAAACAGTCTATAATTATACCCTTGGGAGCCATCCCATATCTCAACCACCAGGTGGCAATTTCATCCCATTATATATTCCATTAAGTAGGCAATGGCCTAAGTGGTGTAGAGAGATTAATGTGTTTCAGTTGAAGTAGTCTGTAGAAGAACTGAGGGATTTGCATGGCAGGCAGGGAAAACGACTTTTCATCATAGAGGAGAGCTGATGTCTTCACATAAGTGGAATAATTTTCTTTATTTTTATTTTATTTGTAGGCATTCTAGTGTTCCCTCACAGTCAGAGAAAACATTTAACTTGTCATCTGGGAACTAGAATTATGTAAAAGTTGGCAATAAAAACAGAAGTCCTGACTTCACTGATTTGTAAGGAATGTGTCTCCCGTCCAACAGGGGTTTTGATCAAGAGGACATGAAGAGAAAACAATTCTCAAGAAACTAAACAAGTACTTTGTCAGCCCCTTCTCAAACTAAAACCTCACTGTTGTGTGTTTTAAAATTATTACACAGATATTCCCTGACTCCCTGACTCCAAACTTTTTCTTTACAAACACCATATTCCCTTAATTCTCTGACATCTCTCTTCAAAACTAGTGAAGTTTATCCTCATCTTTTCACAGGTTAACAGGTTATTCTGAGTTGGAAGGGACCCACTGGATCATCTAGTCCGACGCCCAAGCGAACACCTACCCAGGGATCAAACCCACAAGCTTAGAACCATGGGCACCACGCTCTGTCCATCCAAGCCTTCCATCATCTAGACCATGTCACTGAGTTCCTCGTCCAGTCTTTTCTTAAACACCTTCATGGATGGTGACTCTACCACCTCCTCGGGCAGACCATTCCACTGAGAGATCACTCTGTCTGTGAAAAAGCTCCTCTTAACATCCAGCCTAAACCTCTCCTGGCATAGCCTAAGGCCATGTCCTCTCGTTCTGGTGCTGCCAGCCTGAGAGAAGAGATTTAGAACCACCCAAATGCAACCTCCCTTCAGGTAGTTGTAAACAGCAATGAGATCACCTCTGAGCCTTCTCTTCTCCAGGTGGAACAACCCCAGCTCCTGCAGTCGCTCCCCATAGGGCTTGTTCTCCAGTCCTTTCACCACCCTTGTCACCTTTCTCTGGACCCTCTCAGGCAGTTCAACACCTTTCTTAAATTGGAGAGACCAGAACTGGGCACAGTACTCAAGATGTGGTCTGGCCAGCACTGTGTACAGGGGAAGAATAACTTCCCTAGTCTGGCTGACCACATGTCGTGGTTTCACCCTGGCTGGATGCCAGAGATTCACCCACAGCCTCTCCTGGAGAAAAAAAAACTGGAAACAAGGTTTATCACAGGCAAAACAAGACAAGCTACAAGTG
>WEKX01015470.1:118794-132569 GCA_013390025.1 Pitta sordida
CAGTCTACTTCACTCTAGTCCATTTTACAAGCAGCAGCAAGATGCCTGGAACCCTTCCTGCCTCTCCTCTGGCTGGCCTAGCCATGGTGCCTTCATGGCTGCTCAACCTCTCACAGCTCCTCTCCAGCCATTTTCTTTGCTGTTTCTCTACTTTTTTTTTCTCTTTTCTTAAGTATGTTATCGCAGAGGCGCCTCTATCAGCTTCTGACCTTGAATCCTTGGCAGCGGCGGAGGTCCAGGCAGCAGATGGCTGGTGTTAGCTGCACTAATTTGACCCCCTCCTCTGTTGCCAGAAAAAAACCCCACTCAAATCATGACACCACACTGTTCTTAATACAGGCCAGGATGCCATTGGCCTTCTTAGCCACCTGGGCACCCTGCTGGCTCATATTAAGTCTCCTGTCAATCATTGCTCCTAAATCCCTCTCCATTTCACCACTCTCCAGCCACTCGTCCCCCAGCTGATTGCGGTGCATGGAGTTGTTATGTCTGAAGTGGAGAACCCAGCACTTAGTCTTGTTAAATCTCATATTATTGGAATCTGCCCATTTCTCTAGCCTATCAAGGTCCCTCTGGAGGGCCCTTCTACCCTCTGGCTGTTCGACATTTGCCCCCAGCTTGGTGTCATCTGCAAACTTGTTAATGGTAGACTCAATTCCCTCATCCATATCATCAATAAAGATACTGAACAGTGCAGGGCCAAGCACTGACCCCTGTGGGACTCCACTAGTGACTGGCCGCCAGCAGAGTGTGGCACCGTTCAACAAAACTCTGTGAGCTAGTCTATTCAACCAATTCCTAACCCAACATAAAATGCTTCTATCTAGTCCGCGCGTCAGGAGTTTCTCCTGAAGCTTACCATGGAAAATGGTGTCAAAGGCTTTGTTAAGGTCCAAGTACACAACATCCATGGCCTTTTTTTCGTCAACCAGACGGGTCACCAGATCATAAAAGGAGATCAGATTGGTCAAGCATGACCTACCTCTCCTAAATCCGTGCTGACTTGGTCTGATGTCATGGTTATTTTGCAGTTGCTGCATAATAGCACACAGGACTATCGGTTCCATGACTTTGCCCGGGGCTGAGGTCAGGCTGACAGGTCTGCTGTGGGGGGAGACCATGGGGGTCAGAAGCCTGCTCCTGGCGCAGCAGCTGCGGCAGCCGCATGGGCACATCCCACCGCTGCCCTGTCCCAGCACACAGTGTTTGCCTCACCACCACCGCAGCCAGCCCAGCCCCACTTTCGTGGGGCACTTTCCCTGGGGCTATATCAGCACCAGGTGCACCAGGCGCATAGTCCCTGGGCACAGACCACATCGCCTTCCCTGCCTGTAGCCATGGAAACAGGAACACGTGCCCAGCAGGGGTCAGTACCCCCAGCTGGGCCTAGGGGAACAAGGGACGGTGTGACTTGTGGTGGTGCTGCGCTGGGTCTCAGCAGCCACCCAGGGTATGACTGTATATATACAAAGCTCTACTTTCTATATAAAATATACAAACATTCTATATCATTGATACCTGAGTTGAAGCCTGGATGTGTTCTGTATGTGACTGTGTTCAGCTGCCAACTTTAAATTCACCAATAGCCTGGAAAGGAATAATTAATATACCTATTTCATATCAGTATGGAAGTTTTGATAAAAATATCCCACACTTACAGACAAAAGGTTACAAAACAACTTGCTTCTTTCAAATCTTACTGAATAATATATTGATGTGATGGGGCTATTTTCAAACCTTCAGCAATTACAGATGATTCATTCTGCACTTCCTGAAGTGTTCCTGATCAAATATATAAAGCAAGAAAATTTATCTAGGAGGCTGTGCTCTGGCAGTGATTACACATTTTCCACTGATACTGTATTTCCTTTTGCTGCAGATATGACTTGAGAATTCAGTTCTTCCAATGCATAAACTGACACTACTGAAAGCCAGCTTGGGGAAGGGGGGTGGAAATCTCTTATCCCCTTATTATATTGCTCCCATTTTTGAAGTCTGAAGCCGTTGTGTATGACATATATCCAGGAGCCAAAAAGGGAAGTATTTTTCCTCCTCCATTATCACAGAAATACTGTCACATCAAAACAGACTAGTTTCATTTTGCTATGATAAGTTGATCAACAAGCTTAACCTTTATCTGAAACCTCTAGGGCTTTAACAAAGCAAGAGGTGTGCTGGTAGCAGAAAGACCTTGTCAATGTATTTTTCCAATGGGGATATTACACAGCACAGACTAAGCATGCCCTTCCCTAGGAGAAATCCAATAGTCTAACAAGAATATTTGTAATTTCTTTAAGAAAACTTTACATTTTTTGAAGAGCAAACTTAAGGTGATTGAACCTGTATTGGCTTTATGTGGCAAGGTTTTGCTAGAAGGGGGTCTGTGAGAAGACCCCAGAAACAGCCCCCACATTGAACAGAGCTGGGACATACAGTTGTTTTTCTTTTGTCTCTGTTTTTTTTTATTATTCTACTCCATTTTTAATTGACCATAAAGTAAATTAATCTTCCACAAATGTTTTCCAGATAGCAGAATGTCAGCTTGGACTATCATTTCAGCAGATCTGTCACCACTGTCAGAAGGCTCACAGAGCCACCATTGAGGTTGTTACTCACACAGCCATGACACCATGGTGACTCAATTTTTGTCTGGACCACTTGTAAAGGTACCTTCACTTGACAGGCAGTAGCTCCCCAGATGACAAGCAGCATCATGGCTCTGGAAAGACATGATTTAGTGGTGAACATGGTGAACCACTGGTGAACGTGATGTCACCGGGTTAAGAGTTGGACTCCATGATTTTAGTGGTCTTTTCCAACTTTAATGATTCTGTGACACTATGACATACCAACCTGACAGCCCAGACAGAGCTGGGAGAAAGGAAAAATTAAATTGCCCCATATTAAAGAACCTTCTGCATAAATGAGTGAAGCAGTTGGTCAGTGTCAACTGCAAATATTATTCACTTCCGTTTTCTCAAAAGCCATGAAGAATCTACAGGTGCCTCTTACCTCTGCTTTGGGACAAGAGTTTGTTTGCAGCGATTGTCAGCTGTCTCATGAACCGAAACTGATGGAAACATTTGGGAACCAGGAAACTTACTCTTGGGATAGCTGCCTAAACCACTTATTACTAGATTCATGAAATATATCTGTAGCAAGAACTGCATTATAAATCCCTTTAGCTTCAGACAGATGATACTAATTTTTTCCAATCGGTGCCACATCAGCGAAGAACAACTTCAAATTCCAAAGATCTGACACTGACAGCTGTACAGAAGTACATATGCAGCTGGATCTCCTGTCCAGTAAATAAAAGGAAGATCAAAATATGTTCGCTACTTGGGAGGAGTTTGACAAAGGGTATATTGCATTTGTCTTATCCTCTGATTCAGATATGTGCAACTTTAAAGCAGAAACAAACATCTCAAGAACTTAATTTGTTTAATGTTGTCATATATGAAGTTTTTAGTACTACATAGCATAGAGGAAAAAAACATTTTTTGACTACATGTGAAAATGGACTCATCCACCACAGACTTCACAGGCAAATTTTAATGCATAAGCCCTGATTTCAAAATGGTTTTAATTCGTAGTGGCATTCTGCTTTTTCCACAACCCTGTTCTCAGTATTCTATTTCACAGAAAGGCTGTGAAATGCTTACACAGAAATACCCTGAGAAATCCACAGTATTTCAGACTATAGTTCAGAAACTTCTGTTTTGTGAAGTAATTGCTTTACATTTTTGCTACTTCACAGAAAGAAAGGGTGTCTTCAGAATGCATTTTGAAAACATATTCTGATCCTTTAGTATTAAAAAAAGGAATGGTGATGCCACTCATAAAAATAAATTTTAAAAATATATTACAGATGTAGAAAATTTACCTGTACTAAATACACATACTATATACAATTCCTATGCTGTATATACACTCTAGGCTATAGAGAGTTTCTGACAGTCTGGGTAATTTTAAAAACCGTTTCTGCAATTACCACATTCTTAATAAAAATACATTGCTGCAATCTGCTTAAAGATAGCCTCTCTAACAACAGAAAACATGCTCAGAAAACTTGGAAAGGTATAAGTATAAAAATTAAAATAATTATAAAAAAGACAATTTTTTAACCATTTTCCAGCTTTTAGTTGTTATATTTAAGAATTTTAGTATGCAGTTGACATTTCAGGTGTATTCTCAGTATTACTGGTGTGTAGTAGAAGGTGAGCTATTCAGTCAGACCAGTGCTTTCACACAAATACACCCATGCTCATAAAATCAGTCCCAGCATTAGGTGGGTTTTAACAACACAGACTAGATTCTGGAAGTCACAACAGACTGAACTTTGCATGTAATCATTAACAAAGGAGGTTGTCATTATCCAGAGACTAAATATGTCTGCTGATCTATATTCCTGGAAAGACATTTCTACCTAAAACACGTTTCAGACAATATAAGGCTTTCTGATTTACAAGGTAGGTACTAAATTTGTTATGGATGTCTATTTTCTCCCTGCGTTAGAGGAGAAGTACTGACTTTTCCTTTATCCACATCATCCTGCTTCAAATGTCAGACACCTCTGAAGCATAAAGAAGCAAGCCATATCTTTCTCAAATTCATTTAGATGCAGTCTTTAAAAAATAGCCTTCAACAACACAGCCAGGCCCTTGAATGCTGAAGTTCATATCTTCTCTCTCTGTGCTCAAATAGCCCCTCATTCCCACCCTTGTGATTGAACACCAGATTTATTTTTGACTCTGCATCCATTTTACTCTCTTGGATTAAAACAAACAGATAAGCAGAAAATATGGCAAAATCTAGTAACAACCTAATTTACACTCCTTACCCAACTGTTTTCACTGCCTTTGCTCCTTTTAAGAGAAAGCTTTCAATTCCTCAGACTTTTAATAAGGTTTTTTATACTTTTTTAGAGAGTCCCTATTTTCAGTCCCATCCAAAGAATGTTTCCTGTTAACATGTTAAAAGTTATTTCTGAAATAGTTGCTATTCAACAATATGAGAGCAAAGTGCATGTTGCTTTCTCTGTTGGGGGGAAAAGACTGGGAGGTCCTTTTAGAAGATGTTCGTTTCTCTTCACACAGCTGGACAAGTTTTCCTTTAGTAGTCTTGGGCTTTAAAACAGTCTGTTCTTACATCTTCTTTTTATATCCAGCAGTAGCTCTTTTCAATATATAAACCACTAGCCAGGCTAACAAAAAAGCCCTAATCTAAAAGCTTCTAGTATAAGAATATTTAAATCCATGAGTAATTAGGCACAATGTTTTTGGGAGCATCTTCAAAATTTTCTAGAAAGATTTAAATGTCACCAGTGTATATGAGCTTCCTTGTAGCTGTTGCTTGCATGTTACCCCAGGAGGTATTCAAAAGAAAGTTATACTTTGTGTTAAAATTAATGTCAAAAATTTATTTCTATATTTCTTTCTTAATTTTTCTCCTTGGGACTACCTTCTGGACTACTCACTCACTATTCAGTTGCCTATGACATAGATTTTCCCAGTTTCACAGCTTTAGCAAGCAGACCACAAAAAATAATCCACAATAACTCATATTTATTTAATGACCTTAGAACAGCTGGCTAATCAAAACAAAAATAAGCCCTCTACAGTATTAATAAAAGGATATTTATAAAGCAAGTCTTTATATAGAATTGCCAACTATTATGATAGTTTATTCTGCTTTTGGACCTAACAATGTTTGCTTGGCATTATTCAGTACTTTTTTCGTAGAATAACTTTTACCAAAGTTGACAGTCCATGTAAATTTTCAGGAAAAGGGGTATTTCCATTATATACAAATTTTTAAAAGCCATCACTGCAATTTATCCTTTTGGTCTTAAGCCTCTAACCATGAATACCACTGAGGTGATGATTTTTCTGGAAGTGTTTTTGTTTCTATTGCCTGCTAGTCCTCTTCCTAACAATTGGCGCCTGCAGTGGCTCTCTAGCTTTTTTTAAGGTTATTTTCCTTAAGAGCTGCACCATAAGCTGAGACTGAATTGTTCCAAACGGCCAAAATTGATTTTTCCTGATTCAGAGGAAGCCCTTTGCTTTATATACACACCTTTCTGCTTTATATTTATCTATACTTTTTCTGTCCTGCTGACACCATAGCATGATGCATTGATTTTGGGGGATCCCATTTATGAGTTCCTTTAGATAATCACCCACTGGAGTGTTCAAGTCTCCCTCATGACTCATGAACGTAACATCACAGTTCAAGGTATTGGCAATGATCTTGCATTTCTATAAAAAAGTGCTAAGTGATTGTAAGTAGGGTGAAATGGGCTATGAAAATGTTTTTATTACTAGTGTGCAACTGTCTTTGGAATGCTTCAAAGACAGACAAACCCTTTCATCACATCCATGATTATGTAATTAACCCTGGTAGTTACTGGGAGAGAGATTAATAAAAGCATTTATTGGAGTCAATGACAGTTCTAAAAAAAAAAAAAGAAAAAGAAAATATTTATTCTTTTGCCACATTTACTACATGAGAATTTTAGAACAATTTTGTAATCTGGCATTTAATGGGGCTCACTATTTAAACTGTATGATCATACTCATCTGCCTTTCTGACCATGGAAGTGGAGAGAGATGCCACTTACATTAAAGTTGTCAATTCTCAAAATCACTGAGGAAAGGGAATGTGTCTTCAAAGTTTGGGATGTCCAATACGATGACCCCTGCTTTTTGTTAAAGAAAGGAATGGAGTATCACAAAAATAAGAATAGATGTCATAAGCAGTTTGAATTTTTAGCACAAAAAGGTATTACTCATTTTTGCAGCTAGTGTGTAACTGGGCACTAAGAGTTGTGACAGCCAAGTCTTTTTTAGAGAAATCCCCAGTTCCTCACTTCAATTCAAGCCATGCTCTTCTCCTTATGCTCCTTGTGAGTTCTAATAGCACCTGGCAGTAGAATTATCTCATATTTTTAGATAATTGGCCTTTTCTGTATCTTGTAGTAAAAAAAGTATTATTCCACATCCCTTTTAAGCTCTCACTCTGTTTTAGATGGAGTAAGAGGAGAAACAAACATGGAAAACTTAATAATTGTATGGATTTCCTCTCTATCTAAATAAGACTTGCTCTAAATCTAAAAGAATCTAAAAAATATAAAAAAGACCTACTCTCAGTTCCTCACCCCAAAACTCATAAGATATTGTAGCTTTTTGTCTGCATTACACAGTAGCCACCTAATTGATTGAGATTAATACCTGACTGCTATTCCTGCTCTGAGGATGTACAATGATGCTATAAGGACATTAAGCTGTAAATAGCTATGAAGATAGATACCTAGGTCATGCGCTGAAAAATGTTATGGTGTCATATTAACTATATAAATTTCCAATCCTTTCAGTAATTATATACGAAAAGGTCTGCTCCTTATATAAGTCCAAAGTTTAATTTCAACACATTCAATATTTTCCACTTTTTCTTCCCTGTATATAGGTGTCAACTCTATAACACCTTCTTTCGAAGACACTGATAAGCTCCATAATATCTCAGACTGGGTAAAGAACTGCAGCACTTCATAAAGTCCAAAATGTGTTGCCTGTCTTTTGCAGTCATCAAGAATACTGTTTTCTACTGAAATGCATCAAAGAATCCACTTCCATGACCTACCAATGCTCATAATGCTTCCTTTCACAGGTATGACTGCTCATTCCATAAGAAAAATTGCAAAATTTTTAATCTAGTTATGAGACAGTTAAGCTCCCTGTATCACCTAGACAAACTACAACCAGGGCGTGTGTGAAGCAATTCTTGGTGCTTTTTCAAACACATTGCTCTGAACTCCACACATGTAGTTACAGCTACACATTTTTGTGTGGCTTGCATGACTTTTGAGATCACTTTACTCCAAACAATTTTTTCACATCTGGACATCTACAACAAAGCTTATCAGGAACAAAACTGAAACAAGCCTTGGAATATAAAAATAATCCACTTTTACAGACCCACTGTGTTGTTTGATCTGACAATATGTGTTCTAAATGCAGCAGTAGTACTGATTGGGTTTGTTTTGGGGTTTGTTTGGCTTTGTTGGTTTTGTTGATGTTGTTAGTCTGGCTATTCCAGTGTCTCCTGAAGGTTTTTTTGCTGCAGTTGCTATTTCTGTATCCATTGCAACCCCAATAGAAAGACACAGGACAGCACAAAAAGCACAGGTCACTAAAAACATTATTTAGATCTCTTGCATGCTACCTCGTTTTGTGGATGAATATATCAGAGAAGATGAGATTTACATCTGTGCAACCTCAGCTGGAATGGCCTGAAGTTGTGTCAGGGAAGGTTTAGTCTGGATATTAGGAAAAGGTTCTTCACCCAGAGGGTGGTTGGGTGCTGGATCAGGCTCCCCAGGGAAGTTGTCACAGCATCAAGCCTGAAAAAGCTCAAGAAGCACTTCAACAATACTCTTGGGCACATGGTGTGACTCCTGGGGATGATCCTGTGCAGGGCTAAGAGTTGGACTCGATGATCCTTGTGGGTCCCTTCCAACTCAGCATATTCTGTGATTCTGTGAACTACAAACAGACGTAATTTCAGATTGAGTTGAATTACTTCATTTTTTTAAAGTGCTTCCTGATCCAGCTGAAGAAATCCATGTCAGAAAATCCCCTTTCATATATGAAAAGGTCAGTCAAAATTTTAAAGAGTAAGTATCACTGTAGAAAATAGCCTTGCAATTTTTGGTTATGTCAAGGTCTTCAGAAAGCAGTTGGGTCAGTTCATGTCATGGAATATAAAAACATAGACTATGCTGAGTTGGAAGGGACCTATCAGGATAATCAAGTCCAACTCCTGGTCCTACAGAGGACACCTCAAGAATCACTTTATGTGCCTGAGACCACTGTCTGAATGCTTCTTGAACTGAGACAGGCTCGGTGCTTTGACCACTTCCCTGGGGATCCTGTTCCAGTGGTCAATCACCTTCTGGGAGAAAATTTTTTCTAGTATCTAACATAATATCACCTCCAACTCAATTTCATTACATTTTCTCTATTCCTGTCACTGGTCAAGAGAGTGAAGAGATTGGTACCTGCCCCTCCACTTCTCACAAGAATGTTGAAGACTGCAGTGAGGTTTACCCTCAGTCTCTTCCAGACCAAACAAATCAAATTATCTCAGCCACTCCTTACATGGATTTCACTTCAGACCCTTCACCATCTTTGTGGTTCTCCTTTGGATGCTATTTAATAGCTTAATATCTTTCTTATATTGTGGTGCCCAAAACTGCCACAATATTCAATGTGAGACCACACCAGTACAGAGCAGAGAGGGACAATCCCCTCCCTTGACTGGCTGGTGATGATTTGCCTGATGCCCCCCAGGACATGGTTGGCCCTCCTGGCTGCCAGGGCACTGCTGACTCATATTCAACTTGCCATCACCTGGGACCCCCACTTCCCTTTCCACAGCACCACTCTCCAGGCTCTTGTTCCCTGGTCTATACACAAAACCAGGGTTGCCCTGTCCCAAGTGCAGAATCCAACACTTCCCCTTGTTAACCTTCGTACAGTTGTTGATTGCCCTCTTCTATAATTTTTCAAATCCTTCTGCATGTATCACACATCTTGCCCCAAACCACACCCTGCTCAATCTCCCCAGTTTTCTTCTCTACCAACACCCATGGTAGGGCCACTCTTCACCTTTAGCCTCACCAAGCTTTTATGTTACCATGAGAAGACCCCTCTCCATCTTTATCCTCTTCAGCAGGTTGTCTGCAATTATTAGCAATTAGGCCAATGCAGGTTTTCAGAGTTTTTTTTCAGAGTATTCCCTCTTCAGCTTCCCTCAGGACGTCATGCTTTTATGTCATCTTCAGAGCATTTCCTGCTGTGGGGTTTGGGGTTTTGGTCAGCAACTGCCCCTTAGCTTTTCTCACCCACTCAGACAACCTCTGAATCTTTTTTTGTTTGTTTTTAGAAAAGAGTTTGCCTCCTAAGGCCCTCACTAAAGTATTTACCCTGTTCAAAAGTCGAATTGTGTCAGTTTGAAGCTTCTAGACTTGCTGGTGTTTAAGACATCTGGTTATATACTTGCTTGAAATTAGTCACACACAAAGAATTTTCTTTCTTTTTTCCATTCTTTCCCCGTCCTTGGCATATCTTTTGCAGAAAGTACAAGTTGCAGTCTGCCTTGCAGATGCTTTACTACCATTATGAATAAGGTTCAATGGCCCTGATAATTCCTTTTTCTTGAAATTCTTATTAGGGTATGTCTCAACAAATATTAGAACAAATATCATTCTGTATATATCCATTTATTTAGCAGTAGCTGCTAAGCAGAATGTCCTGGGAATCCTATCCTCAGCCCTGAAATACATGCTTCTTATCAAGTTCTCAAGTATCTTAAAAATTAAAGCCTGAAATAAAGCAAATCTAAAATGTGGTTACTTTGGCTCTTGTGTATATTTCTTCACAAAGTCGCCTGGAGAGGAGTCTAGTTTTGTCAGAACCATTATTATTGGATAACTAAAATAGGTTTGCAAGCCATAAGATATACAATATGGTTAGAGGGTTTTTTTGAATATGCATTGATTACAACATTAAGAGCTAATTAAGATGGAATAGTAGGAAAAACAAACACATATAATGTAATATTAACACACGCAATCTCTATCATAGCTTCTTCTGCAGGATTTTAGAATTTTTTTCTGAACTACTCTTAGTCACAGATGGTCCCTGGAATTCCAGAAAAACCTGTGCATATTGGTTAATGAGCAAACAAATATTATTATGGAGTCATATATGAGAAATAAAATCAATGGCACTGACACTTCAAAGAGGCTTACTTTTCTGAATAAAAATATTGCCAAATATTAACTGTAGCAGTGCTGAGGGCAATCTTATCTTGCCTCAGAATTGCCTAAGGAGTTCAGTAATTCATCATTAGTTAGAAAACCTTAAAGCAAGATAGAAGCACTGGTTTGTGAAGGTAGGTATATACAATTTTTTCTGTCTGAACACATATAAATGTAAAAGTAGTGACAACACTTCAGTTTTTCAGTAACATATTTGGAGGATTTTCAGACAGAAAAGAATAAATAAGTTTAAAGGTTGAGTATTCCTATTCTGCAGTGGGAATGTAAGGTGCAGTGCAGTGTGAAAATGTGAAAAGTGCCAGAAAAATTCTGTGAATGAATGGTGGAGATGACCGCTGTGCTCCATCACCTCTGCAAGCACATTTTATTAAGAAACTCACAGCTATTTTTCCTTCCTTCTACTAATAAATGCATTTCACAAAATGTACAATTCTGTATTTCTGTGGTACTCTGAAATGCAGAATAATAATTTTGGGTTTTTTCTTCCAGACAAGGACTAGAAATGTAATGTTTTTCAAAAGTGAGCAGAGACTAACAAAATCACAAGCTGGTAGAATCTCTGGTAGAAGAAAAAGCCATCATCTAGACCTGTAATCTCAATATAAAAGCCATCATCTAGACCTGTAATCTCAATATATTTGTGGCAGAAGTAGCAATAGATGACTACTCCTTGAAAATGAATATTATTAGATAGAAGTAGTTATCTCATGAGTCTCCCTGTGTTTCAAACTCACATTCAGAGAATCTTTTGTTTCTTTCTCATAACGTATTACTGACTTGTTTGTTTCTTTATAGCTTACTTCATTTTGAAACTTCAGGGTCATAATACTATGCCCTAGGTTTAAATACTATCTGGCTACCTGGTATGTGACTTTTTAATTTGATGCACTAATGCATGCACAAACAGAAGCCAATTGCATTTTTTCACCTTATTTTATCACAGAAGTTAAGTTTCATTAAGAATCATATATTTCTTTCTTTAGCAGCTCTAGACTGGTTTTTTTTTCAAACAAATGCTTTTTGGATACATAGTTTATAATCTCTGCTACAGAGAAACCATCCTTTGTACTGTGCTAAGGGTTCATCAATCTGCTTAATAACATTAATTAAAAATCATAGTGTACAAATTCAGATTCTTCTACAACTTTTAAGGAAGAACCATGACAGGTATTTTTCAAACTAAACAAGCAGTCTGTCATAAAGAAAGAGTCATTTCTTAGAGTTAAAATAACATTAAGAACATTTTCTAGGTTTAGTTCAGCATAGGAAAACCACAGGATTAGTTCCAAATTTTCTTGGTGAAGTACAAGTCATGCAACCAAAAATCTACTAGCCTAGGCCATCTGTCCCACAGACACGACACAGCTAAATATGGTATGTGTGACAAGATTTTTTCCGAAAATATTTCATAGCTAGGAAATGCAAACATTCTATAGGTTTTGAAGTACTTGAAATGGTTTTTGTTCCCTTTCCCAGGTTCAATGAACCTTGTTTTATGAACCTTTAACAAACACAGGATTGTTGAGGCCTCTCAATTTCTAAAACAACTGCTATCACTATAAACATTATCTTGCACTTCACAGGTAGGCCAGGTGCAAAGACACATAGAAACTTGCCTTACAAAGCTGCTAAACGGGGACTTGAAACCAGATGGCCCCAGTCAGAGCTGTTATCTGACTTCCTTTCTCACTGTCATGGTAGGTTTTATAGTTCCACTGCCATAATAAACCTCACAAGCACCCCTGGCATCTGTAGATATTAGCCATTTCACTTGGCCTGATAATTGGGATGTACCCAAGAAACTATTCTGTGCATGCATTTGTCACTAACACCTGTCCATCTGTATAGCACACACCATCTAAGTTCACTATGGAGAAGTTCCCCATCTCTCCTCTCCTTCCCCTGCTTTTGGTTAGCAAAAAGAACCACTGCAGGTAGTCTGACAAAAGATGATTAATGCAGGGAAGGCCATCTTGTCTTACTCAGATCTGTAGCTAATAAATCCACTCACACTTTTTGCGTTTCTTTGACCAATCAGTTTCAAATTCATTAGCCTGAGCCATACAATTTCTGAGGGCAGCCTCAGCAAAAATTAAAGAGTCATTAATCCTCAACCAAAAAAGAAAAACTCTGCTCAATACTCAGAGTCACAATCTCCACAGTGACCAAAGGACAGAGTTGTCTTATTACACCATCAACATAACGGGACTTCATAAGGCCCAAGCACAAAGTCATATTTGCCCCATCATCATATGCTTTAATGTTAGCCTCACAGAAACTTCACCGGCAGAAGGCATTTAGTACAAACTACACAGGTTCACAAAGTTCTCTGAAATCTTAAAGTCCAAATATTGCACTTCTTTCTGTGGCATTTGAGGGTTTCAGACCTTAAGATAGCAGGTGGGGCAGACTTCCTGTGACTTTGCAATGATCGCTGAACCTTCTCCAGCATCTCTTCCCCCACATCATATTTAATTGAGACAAAGGCTTTCCTCTCATGTTGAATTAATGAAAGATAATATGGTTAGTTTTCCTTAGAGACATGCTTCTTGTTAGCAGAAAGCTTCAGTGAAACAATGGCTTGCAGGTTCCCAAGGATATAGTTCTCATCTTGTGCCTTTTAACTGTAAATCATACCTAGGGTTCTCTTGAAAAAAAGATGCAATTGCGTAGTTCACCTGAGTGAACTATTCTTTCAAACTCACCTTAAGAGGAGAGATACGCGTCCCAAGGACTCACAAAGGTCACAGATTTCATGTTGACTCTAGTTGGTCTCTCCATTACATTCTTGTAACTACTGCATCAGAAGAGCTAATGAATTGGAGTCTATGGTTCATGTCTACTCCCTCTCTTTATCTGTATAAAAAGGGTGACTAGTCACAGGGATTCCTGATTTTGATTTATCAAATTCAGATTTATCAAATTCCACATT
>WEKX01015470.1:132586-152062 GCA_013390025.1 Pitta sordida
CCAGCCGGGGTCAAACCACGATACTGTGTCTCTGTGAACATGATCAACTCATCAGCTGAAGGGAGAAATCAAGTCAGTATTGACTCCTCTTAACTCCTGCTGGATATGTCCCTGGGATACATTAACAATGCACATTTAAAGGAGGAAATGTCACTTGGAATGAAAGATAGCATAAGATACTCTGTTTCCATGCCTTGGCAAGGCTGGGCAGAAAATGGCTTTCACCACATCCTGTCTGTCTTTAGACAGATATAGCTGCTTCTCATTTCCCATGAAAACTACCCTGATAGCAGTATATAAAGGGCTTTACAACAAGCTTGTTGCAGAGTGCAGCCGTCCCTGTATCCCTAGCTTCCAGTCAAAGGTCCTAATTCTTGCACCTGATTTCCTTCCCACTGAGAGTGTTATGAATTTGACATGGTGCTTTACATTTCAAATATCATTCTGAAGCTCATCTCCCAACCTGCTGCTCTCTCTTCTCCCCCAGACTCTTTGAGTTGATCTGTTGTCAAGTGTCTTGCCTTATATTTGTGTTGCCTTATCTCAGGGCAGGTTACATCTCTTTGTCTCCAAAATGTGCATGATTTGATCCCACTCTATAAATGTTTTAGAATAACAATAGTACCAAAGAATGCTTGCACATCTAAACTGTCAGGGAAAAAAAGAAGAACATTTCCCACTCTAAATATTAACTGTTATAGTCTTTTATTTGTAGCATAATTGAAAAACATTTTCATAATTGGTTAGCAAAGCCACAAAAGGCATAATCCTTTGCAAAATGGAAAAGAATGAAGCAGCTATGGAAATGACATCTTTATAAGAATAATGAAATTCACACCCCTACTCCAAGTACAGTGTATAATCCATTACATGGAGATTAGATGAGATATAAATACCTGAAGGATATAAGATCATTGACATAAGTCATCTGGTTTTGTAACCAGAAAATGTCAAACAACAGACATCTGAATATTGCAAAGTGCCTAACTACTTTTTTTTTCTTGGAAGGTGAAAAGGGAATTTAACAGCTTGCACTGTCAGGCAAGGTCTTCCTCTATTCTGGGTGCAGCATTTTTGCTGCAGGTTTTTCTCCTTCTTGTTAACCTAGAAAGTATTGTCAGGGCCTGAATAAATTTTCAATTCATTCCCTGAGTCTGAAGCTGGTGGATAAAGGTTCAATTCCCAGTCCATTCATAGTGTTAACCTCTTTATAACTCAGTTGCTCACTGAAGATGAAGAGATGAAGCAATAAAACTTCCCTTTATCGCTTACATGTGGAGAAGACATTTGACAATCTTCATGATATTCCAAAATACTGTAACAGTTCTGGGTACCAATATATTCAGACAGCTATAAAATCTCATGTGTTTCTGGTAAAAAGCGATGTCATAGAGAAAGAAAACATCAAAACTGGATTGCAGAGCATGAGAGCTGAGAAAGGGTTGACTCTTGGAAGAGGTTGCTACTCCCAGGGTGTTCAGCTGAAAAAGCTGTTAGGTTTTAGTAGATTGTCTCTTACTCTGATTTTAAAGTGAGAATAAGGAGAATCAACAAGTCCTCTAAATCTATTCCTGTTCAGGTAGGAAGAAATCCTCATTCACATGCAAGTTATTTCAGCGGAAATGACCTATCCTGATGTTTGTATCATTGTTATTTCTGCCATGGTCCCACACCTCATGAACCAGTATCAAGTATAGAGACAGCTCAACACAAAGCTAGTCCAGACAGCTGAGAATTCAAAGGGTGGCAAACATCAGATAGTTTTTCTTCCTTTACAAAGCCTCCAGTACCTCCTTAATGCACCAGAAATATACCAGAGAGCAGCTAGGATAATTCACTGTACCTGTGTATAAGTGATACCCTTCAGATAAATACAGATTGGGAGCACTTAGCTAAAAGTAGTGTCATAATCTGCTGTAATCATTAATGATAAATCCTGAAATCCACAGTCTTACTTCCTTATTTGAGAGCAACTGAAACCTTTGTTTGCCAAGGCTGTCTCCTTTCCTCATACAATCTTACCAGCAGATTTCCAGCCATAAAATAATTAATTAATTGGGACTTATTTAGGAGGCAAACATGCACCAAGTTACACAGATTGCTCTAAAGACACTTAAAGAGAAAAAAAAAAATTATTTATCTGAAGTCTTTTCTAACTTTAGTCCAATCCTCAGCTACTGTGAAATATCATTTCACAATGACTGGAGAAGTGCTTAACATTCTAGAAAGGAGCACGGTGCTAAAGTCTGGTCTGCATTTATGATGTGCATTTTAGGCTGTGCCCATTTAAGCCGTGTGCACTTTACATGGATTTCATTAATGCCAGAGCCATTACATCTGTCCAACAGCTAATGGGGAATTTTAAGTGTACTGGAATAAATAAGGCTAAGTGAAAGAGGCCTTAACGTTTCCAATAGACCCTCTTGTTAAGCCACCACCTTTCACATGTTATTGTCTATACATTTTCTATAGAACAAGCTGCAAGGAGGACAGGCTTGAATAGGAGGACACCAGTGGACTACTCCAGTGTAGCTACAGGTTACTCCTAGCTAGCAGTGAGCATTTTCAGCCCTCCAGTGTCGTTAAGTGTAACCCTCAGGTAGTTTGCAGACAGCTAGCCTAAAAATTGCCGCAACTTGGAAGATCCTTTTGTGTTCTAGAGAATAAGGAGAGACTGGAAAATTTGGGATTCTGTTCTTAGCTCTGTCATTGGCTTATGCTGTGTGCCCTTAAGGGAATTTCTTTTTTCCCCAGATACCCAAACCACCACATCCTTTCTTCTGCCTTCTCTATTTAGGTTGTTGCTAAGTCAGATGCTACACCCTCTGCATATTTGAAAACTTTCTGATGTAGTCAGGATCCTTTCTTGATAGAGAGTTAAGTACTGGAAGGCATGAAGTAGGAATATTCTAGGTTTTCATATATTTTTAGGCATTACCTGATTGTGCATCATGCACCAGGTGCAGTCTCGGTAGATCTACTGCCAGCTCCACTCCTGGCTGCTCCAAAATTTACTTTGTTGCTATATTATTCTCCTATGTAATAAAAATAATCTCAAGGAAGAGAGGCATTTTGAAGAACAAAGACTTCAGAAAACATAATTTCCATCAGGAGAAAAAGATTCCCTAGTTTAAATGTCATAGCAATTGTTGTCCCCCTCATCTGGCTCTCAGCTTTTAAGTTCTGCAAATTGAATGAGCAGCAGATGTTGCACAAAATAATGTTGGACTTGTTTTTATATCTTCAGCTCACTCACATGAACATTTTTCTTCTCTATCTGATACTTCTAAGGTATCAGATTCAAACAGTGGGCCCACTTAAAACACTCCAACTACCTTGTAGACAGACCAGAGAAGCTGGCATGTCCCCTTAGAATTCCAATCTTTTGCCATTCAGTTTAACAGGTAATGAAAAGAATTAAACCCCAACTTTTGGGGCTTTGTTTGTCATCCAGAATTCTTAGTGCAGATGACCAGACCAGTGATGTAGTTGCTTGGAGTACTTCCAGACTTACCCCTGTATTTCTACCATAAGCAAACATGGTTCATAACCAGCCACTCTCTGGGCTTTTGGGGCCCATCTTCCTTGCAAATTGTTGTCTGCATCAATTCAATGGTACCATGAGTTTGGTACCAGCATCTCAGTCCTTTGAACCATCTGTTTCTGCAGAATGTGCTACATGCTGTAACGTGCTACTTTTCAATAACATGTCCATGACAGAGGGATATGATGTTGCTTTAAAATGTTTTGACAACAGATGAACACATATTCTGTAAGATTTTTCTCCAAGCAGCCTCCACCACTGAATTTGCTCTTAACAACTTAAATGGCTCCTTCAGCATCTGCTGTTTAATATCAGTGTTAGTCACCCTATTTTTCACCTTTTTTTTGGCTCAACCATAACAAATTTTGCGATCCCTACTCCAGTTTTATTTAATCTTGTCTGAATATGACAAGGAAGTCACATACTTAGACAGGCATGTACATAAAAATTCTCACCAGTAGCTTTCCTAATGGCACTAACACTTCTTCTTTTGGAAATGCATTGAGAAATATCACTCTTAACTTTGTTTAACCTGACATTTAACTATGAGTTTACTTCATGTTTTCTCTTGTTTCTGGTCATGAATTTATCTTGAGGATATTCCAGTTAAAAATTCCATTCCAGTGTATTCCTACAGCTGTTGTTTCAACAGCAAACTCTTCCCACTTTTGTTATAGCTATAAATTAGATATCAAAAAAGATTGACTGTAAGACTAATCTTTGAGGAAATTTGCTAATTATCGACATTTAAATTAGTGGTTCTTCTACAGTTCAAATTCTGTTGACATCCTAAAATAAAAAACAAAAAACCAAACAAATGCACAAAAAGGGAAAAGGGGAAATCCCAAACACTCCAGTACAAAAGTAAAAAATCATTGAGTGTGGAGAAGCATGAGACATTTGATCCCATTTCCCACTTCCTAAATGTATTTAATTATGCTCTCAAATAATATTTTTATTCATAGTCTGTATTGATTGCTCATGTTGCATTCTCCCCCTTTTTAATTGTATTATTTTTCATCTTTTCTGATGTTTGACTTGGAACACAGACTTCAAGTCTCTACTACATATTGCTACAGTCTCCCAACTGAAACAATTTGTGCTCTTGAGTTTTGCGTTTAACTCACTACAATATTTTCAACCTTCGTTCCTTCACCTTTATTAGACTTTGCCTTTATCCTTAATATCAACAACTCCATCACCATTTTAATGAAAAAACTGTAACAAAGACTTCTGTTTATTTTCTGGAGTATCTAAATTGCAATCTCAATCTCATCCTCATTGAAGAGTGATTCCAGTTTTCTATGTTTTCATTTTCTCTAAATGTTTTTAGAATCTGTTGCTGCCCTGTTCAAGATCTAACTCAGTTTGACTTCTCCCATGCCCCTTTTCTCCTACACTTATCAGATTGTTTTGCTGGTTGGTGTATTTTACACTTATTTTCAGATATATTTCACTGGTTTGCTTGAACACACTTCAAATACACATTTATTTTTCTCTTCATTTCTTCTCATCCTAATCTGTTCTCTGTTCCGTGATCAATAATATCCAACTAAAATACACCTCAGAATAATTGAGTTCATGATCATTCTGGCTGACAAGTAGGCCTAAGCCCTCTTTTCTATGCTTGACAATTGGAATCGCTGTTGCCCGCCTGACTGATGAGGGAAGAGCTGTTGATGTGGTGTACCTGGATTTTAGTAAGGCCTTTGACACTGTCCCCCATAACAAACTCCTGGTGAAGCTGGAGGCTTGTGGCTTGGATGGATTTACAGTGGACTGAACCAGGAGTTGGTTGGATAATAGATCACCGAGAGTGGTGGTTAATGGTGCTGTGTCCGGTTGGAGGCCGATCACTAGTGGGGTGCCTCAGGGTTCAGTGTTGGGGCCTGTCCTGTTCAATATCTTTATTGATAATCTGCACGAAGGGATGGAGTCTATTATTAGCAAGTTTGTGGATGACACCAAGCTGGGAATAAATGTCGATCTGGTGGAAGGTTGAAGGGCTCTGCAGAGAGACCTTGACAGGCTGGATTGATGGGCTGAAACCAATGGCATGGGGTTCAACCAGTCTAAGTGTCNCATGACCTAAACATTATGGTAAGACTAGAGGAATGGGCAGACTCCAACAGTATGAGATTTAACAAGACTAAGTGCCGGGTTCTTCACTTTGGACCTAATAACCCCATGCGTCGCTATCAGCTGGGGGATGAGTGGCTGGAGAGTGGTGAAATGGAGAGGGATTTGACAGAAAACTCAGTATGAGCCAGCAGTGTGCCCAGGTGGCTAAGAAGGCCAATGGAATCCTGGCCTGTATTAGGAACAGTGTGGTCAGTCGGACTAGGGAAGTTATCCTTCCCCTATACTTGGCACTGGTCAGACCACATCTGGAGTACTGTGTCCAGTTCTGGGCTCCCCAGTTTAATAAGGACGCTGAGATGCTTGAGAGAGTCTAGAGAAGGGCAACAAGGATGGTGAAAGGACTGGAGGACAAGCCCTATGGGGAGCGGCTACAGGAACTGGGGTTGTTCAGCCTGGAGAAGAGGAGACTCAAGCGTGACCTAATTGCTGTTTACAATTACCTGAGGAGATGTTGCCACCAGATGGGTGTGGACCTCTTCTCTCAGGCTGACAACACCAGAACGAGAGGATGTGGCCTTAAGCTACACCAGGAGAGGTTTAGACTGTTAGGAAGAGCTTTTTCAGAGAGAGAGTGATCTCTCATTGGAATGGTCTGCCCAGGGAGGTGGTAGAGTCGCCATCCCTGGAGGTGTTTAAGAGAAGACTCGATGAGGAGCTTAGTGACATGGTCTAGTTTATGGGGAGTTGGACTAGATGATCCTGAGGGTCCCTTCCAACTTGGAATAGCCTGTGAGCCTGTGTTATAGGTAGAATGGTGTGTTGGTAGCAGGATGGCAACAGGTTAGGTAACAGGTTTGGTTTGGCTAGGTTAGGTAATAGGTGATAGATTGGTCTTGATGACTTCTATGGTCTTTCCCAACCTTACTAATTCTGTGATTCTATGATTCTGTGCTCGTACTATGAAGGCAGATTTGCTAGTCATCTACAGAGATCTCTATTTTGTGTTGAGGGATAGGTTGCCTGAGACAAGCAGGTTATTTTTTGTATTTCTGCAATGAAGGTGGCTCAGTGTTTCCTGTGCAGATCTCAAACAATTTCCTTAATACAGTTCTTGCCATCTAGGCAGACACTATCTTCCATCTTCTCTGCAGATTCAGATATCCCCATCTTTTATATTTTTGTTTATCATTTTCTAAAGGGTGGTCCTGGGACATAGCAATGTAGTGCAGTTTGTGTTATACATCTATAAACCAACCTCAGACAGCCCAGGGAAAGTTCCAGGCTTTTTGTGTATTTTAAAATGTTTCTTCACATTTTTGCCCCCTATGCTAAATGGTAAAAAAATGCAAAACTAGGGTCTGTCTTCTTATTAATTATGTAAATGAAGAATTTTCTGCATGAGACAAATACAGGAATGTTTTAGGATTGTTGGAGAGCTAATTCCGTTCTTACTCGGGCTGGTCAGCACAACCTTCACAGATATTACCTTTACTTATAAAAAGCTGCTTCTTCAAAGTGGGTATTAATAAGGATTTTAACCTGTAAGAGATAGTCCAGGTAATAAAAATGTGTGGCTAATTATGATAGAAGTCCAGCCAACTGTGCTTAGGATTTGCTGGTTACTCTGCCTTAAGGAACACTTTAGACTCCTTTTAATTTTTAATAGTACTTTCAAATCCCCTTCAAAGTTGTTCATAATAATCCAGAATTTTTTAATTGCTACCTGCATGCTTTACCCCTCGGTGGTAGACTATACATACACATCTCCAAGTGCTAGTTGTGAACAGGGTTAGAAAGTAAAACCAATACAGTAATACCTCACTCATTTTTGCCTTCTGATTCGCATCTTCGGTGATTAGCAAAATGTTTTTCCACAAATATTATTCAGCTATTCACGGAAGCAATGTATAGTCCCACAGCACCATGGCACAGCACGGTCCCGTCCCACCACAGCAGGCAGCCTGGGCCACCCACCCGCCTGTGCCAGGAGGTTCTCTGTGTGTGTGTGCCTGTGTTACTGTTCCCATAGCTACAGTTGGGGGAAGCAATACCGATGGTGGTAGATGTCCTAACTGCAGTGGAATCCAAGTGCCAAACACTGTGTTGTCTCCAGGAGCTGCGCACCCAATGCCCAGCACACTTGGGGATATACATAGCCCCAGAAAAAGTGTTCCCACAGCGCAGTGCCTGCAGAATGCAATCAGTGTCTACCTGTCCCTAGGGACTGGTGGTTATATCGTAGCTGCCGCAGTTAAAGGGAGAAAAGCTCCAACACCGATGACCCCAGCCACCATAAGGTGCCCCAGGATGTTGCAGTGTTGCAAAGTTGCTATATTTATGGCAATAGGTTGCCATATTCACGACGCACTTGTGTTTGCAGATTAGGAGATTTGCGGGACTCATAGGAGACCCATAACCCGAAAATACGGAGGTATGACTGTATTAATGTTGAGAGACTAAACAACCACAGGTTCCTGCCAACCTTTGCAACCATCAATTGCAATTCTCAGCTACTCTTGTTGAGGAATACATTTAGTTCAGATAGCTCTGTTTTACATATAAGTGAAGTCTTTGATCTTGCTGTTTCTCTCTGAAACACATAATTCTGCATCTTAATGAGCATTTATAAAGCTTAATGACAGAGTGAAGGTAATTTATGCATCTTCTTTTGTATGTATGCAACCTCTAAACAACAGGCAGAATCATATCTCCCACAAAAAAGTAATTTGTCGGGGAAAGGTAATTTTTGGTTGCAAAATAGTCCACAAAAGTCTGTAATTATATGAGACAGCTTATCTAGGAGCCACTGCCTGGAGGCCAGGATCTACGCTGCTTTAAGGGGCTGTTTTTATAATATAGGTAGAGTGAGAGTGCTCATGGCAAGAGAATTAACTTGATGAATCAGGGATAATCCTGCCTTTCTGGAATCAGACAGCACCCTTAGTCCAACATGAGTGAATGGCCTTGCACTTTGTTGTTTGTTAAACAACTTCTCTTCTATTTTGTTTGACTGGCGTTGTCCTGACTTCTGTTCCCAGCTACTATCTCTAACTCTCTACATGTAGCTGTTCATATCTCTTGCTTGTGTAGCTGCTAATCATAGGATTATAGATTCATAAAATGGTTAGGGTTGGAAGGGATCTTGAAGACCAGCTAGATCCAACCCCGTGCAATCTGCAGGTTGTTTTTTGGAAGCAGGTGTTTTAGATGACAGAAGAGTGAAAAAAGCAGCATTACTCCTCTGAGCTCCATACACAGTGGAGTATGACTGGGGATCAATCAGGCCTGTAGCATGAACAAATTCTTGAATCTAATCCTGGACAAGTTCAATGGCTAAACCCCTTACCATTGTGGCCACTTGAGAGGGCAAAATGATCATACTTCAAAACCTTGTATCAGCTTGCAAGATTACAAAAAGGCCATCCTTTTGTCCTGTGGGATCCTGTTTCATTTTATAAAAAAAGAAAATTTCTTCTCCCCTTCATTATAAGCCATGGTACTGAGCTACAGCACTTAAAATAAAGAGTGTTCGAAACACAAAAACTAGTTCCTCCAGGTTTCTCTGCTCTAATGGTGAACAGTAGCTTCAGAGGAATAAGTAAGCAAATAAGTGCTTTGAAAACACTTTGGTTTGTAAGCAGGTATGCAGGGAGCGAAGTGTTAGGAAAACCAAGAATATACTCAAGTGCTGTATTTTGCAGGGAAATCTGAGCCTCCCGAATTCTCTTGTACTTATGGTTTGAGGGGTGCATGTCCAAGGCTTCTATCAATCACCCCTGTGTGGATGTGTAACAGCAAATAAAATGAAAAATCTCTCTGGATAACTGATATAGAATATGTAGGCGATCTGAAGGGAAAATCAGAATCAGAGATGCGCGGGGGGGAAAAAAATATTCTATTTTAAATGCCAGGCTCCTGTGAGCCTGTCTGTTTCCTATTGCTTATTTTGTGTCTCTAGGTTCCCACAGTGGACTACTTCTGCCATCTACTGTCACCTGCACTGCCAGGAACTGAGCTCCCTTCCTGCAACCTCGTCATGGGAATGGGGGGGCAGGGAGGATGGCATGACATGAAAGATTTTGAGTCAATAAAGGAAAAACCGTTTCCAAGGAGAGAAAGTATCATAGGCAAGAATAAAAACTCAAATACACATTTGTCCATTAACAATAAAATGGAAAAATGTCTGTGTTCTGAGGAGTGAAACCTAAATGGAAAATCTTTTGCTTCCAAAGGGAGCAGAAGCAAAAGCCACATCCAGATCCACACTACTGTCATGCAGTGACCTAAACCTATTCTCAAGGTCCTAAAGGCTATTAGTTTAAGTGGCATGGCTGACAGCCTATGTTCATTTTCATTAGATGAAATGATTTTTACAGCAGGAAAGTTGATGCAGCACAAAAAGGCTGGGGGTAAGTCCAGGTTTCCTAATTACTAATTCCTTTCCCCAATTTCCTAATTCCATTGTTACTCTTGCTTTAGGAACAGAGAGCTTCAGATAGAAATCCTACATCTGACTTCAGCTTAAAAGTCACGTCATCTGCAAGGAAAACATATTTTTATACTGTGTATTGAAAGACATACTATGGAAAGAACAGGAAAAAATTTCACCATTGGAAACATATTATGTCTGCTACGATACAGCAAGAGGTACACTGGATTTCATAACCTCTGAATTTCACAGTACTCTATTGCAGGTGGCAGCAAAGATCAGATCCAGACCTTGCTGATCTCAGATCATATCTCTTCTCTCGTAGTGTTATATATCAGTATCCATTAGCAATACCAATCTACACAATGGTTGCAGAGAACTGAGAAGAAAAATTAATTCACCTTTGCCCTTCTCTGTGCAGCTCTTGTTAAACTGTTCTCAGTGTCTATGTCAACTGAGTTTAGTAGTCTTTAACATAACTTGAAAATGTATAGTGGAATAATTTTAAACTGATATATCAAAGCACAGTTATAAAGTCAGGTTTTTAATTTTTATACCATTTCTCTTTGATAGCTACACTAAATTGAGCACTTTCTAAATTGATTAAAATGCAAGCCAATCTCTATCACTAACATTCATTTCTGGTACTATAACTTCATAAAAATATATCTAAGCATGTCACCATCTTTACACAAAAATCTGTTATATAAAGATAAGTTGCAATAGCAACGATGCTGTGCTCTAGCAGTGTGATTGAAGTCAAATTGTCCACAATGACACAGTATTGTAGTATTTCCAGGAATACACTCCCTCTTCCCTCATCTCCACAAGTTGATCTACCACTGCCTGAGAAGAAAGATCTTTTTAGACTTCCCTTCCTCTACACTTCAAAAGTCATATTCTCCACAGAACCAACGAACTCTGTAATGAAATAGGAACTAAGACTGTACAGAAGATTGCTAAGTGAGAGAGAAGAAAAAACACACTGGAAAGACCTGGGGTTTGTGGTGGTATTTTTCTTATAAATTTTCCTTCAGGACAGAAGTGTTTCCTTCTAAGTCAGTTGCCATAATACTTTGTCCTTGGTATGGAAGGAAATATGAGTAGGTGGCCTTCCCTGAGACACTATCAAAGGCTGTTCAAAGAGCAACAATTAATTTGACTGGTTATCTTAGGCCAGCGTAGTTTTTTGTGCTGGATTTTTTTCTTTCTGGAGTCTTTTTTTCTTGCTCAGGCTTTACATCTTTTTAGCTCCTTGATTCAGTATTTATCTCACTGATTTCTCAGTGGGCCAGAAGTTCCCTCCATCCAAAGCTTCTGGAGGACTACAGATCATTACATGTATTTGCTGAGTGTTTTACAGTGTTTCAGAGAGATAAATGGGAGACTTTTTTCCAACAGTTCATGTGAGCAAGGAGATTGATGTTTTATCCTTGCTAACAACAGTGAGTTTTGGCCTTTGTCTGGACTAAAGCCTAACTCAAAAGAGAAGAATTCCTAACTCAGTGCTCTATAATGTTTGTCCCGTCACAGAGCCCACAAGAAGAAGAGAAGTGGGAAGAAGAATGTCTGGCACTCCAGTCCTCTGGCAATTTATCTCTTGTTCATAATACTGAACCACACAGACACTGAAGCCAAAGCCAATGCCTCCTTGCAGGATGCAGTACAAATCCAGTGTAAGAGAGATATTGTCCCAAGAGCTATGCAAGTTAAATTGTTGTGACGGGCGAAGTATCATCCCCATTTACAAGTAAGAAAGGAGCACAGCTTGGTCCTCTGCCTTTCCTTCATGATACTTCTGTATGATAAAAACTACATATGTGCAATTTCAGATGCTCAATAATGAATAAAAATACTATGTGGCAATGAGACAATAAACAAAGATGAATAATCTAGCCAATTAAAGTTACCAATAGGATTATGCAGCTACTATAAATTGTCCCAAATCATAATCATGAGCCTTCACCCTGTATATCTGTACAATATATGTTACAGAAAGCCTTTTGGAAATTTCACTAAATGTTCCCTATCACCATGGAAGTATCTACTTAATACAGTCATACCTCACTTACTCATGCTTCCGGCTTCATGTTTTTGTTTCTTTGCGGGTTTTTTTTCAGCAAAAATTATTCGATTATTCACAGAGCTTCCCAGTCAACACATGCACAGGACCTCATAGCACTGGCACTTCCCTATGGAGCAGGACAGCTGCACAGTGCGGGGCACAGGCATGCTGCTCTCGCTTGCTTCGGGACTACCTACAGTTTGCTGCTTTATCACTGTTAAACAAGTTACATGCTGGGGAAGATTTATAACAATGGGTCAACAACTTATTACAACTGCTGACCCCAGGGCCGTGCTAGGACCATGTCAGCCAGTGGTCCAGCTCCCCCCACTGCAGCATGTGGGGCTGCCACACCCCTTCCCTCATCCATGGGGACTTCCCCCATCCCCCATCCGTGGAGACTTCCCCCCTCCCCCATCTGTGGGGACGTCCCCACCCCCTTCCCCTGGCTGTGGGGACTCCCTTGGCCCCTCTGCCACCTGCATGCTTGGCCCTGCATCTGGCAGGGCCAGGCTAGGGTTAGCCTAACCCTAGCCCTAACCCTAGCCCGGGTTAGGGCTGCCAGGGCCAAGGGCAGCCCCGCAGCCGGTGGAGGGGGCAGGGGAATCTCCACAGCCAGGAGAGCAGTGGGGGTGGCCCCGAGAACCACGAGGGGGTCCTCTCTGTTCCAGAGGATTTTGGCACACACCACTGCTGCTGCCAGTGCTCCTGCTGCTGCTACGGCAAATGCCAGGGATTCCCCTCAGTGGCAGCGGGTGGCAGGAAACCCCGATTTGGGCAGGGAGGGCCCAGAAGGGATTTCCTTTGCTGCCCTGGCCTGTCCAAGAGTGTGAGCAATGCTGGAAATGCCCTTCAGCTCTCAGCGTCTAAGGGAAGAAGGACGATGGGCGAGGCTTATTTGCATATGCATTATGTGCCTATCTTTGCATATTGGGCGACTCACAGGACCAAAGACCCATCCCCCTGCAAATTTCAAGGTATGACTACGCTCATTTTCTGCAGAGTTTGAGTTTCACCTTTTGCTGGCACCCAAGAGCTGAAACAAGTGTTCAGCAGTGCATAGGGGGGGAAAAAAAGAAAAATTAAAGAAAAATTAAAACCCAACTTTTTTACTCTTTTGGAATCTGGCAGATAAAATTGCAGGGGGAAATAAATGTGATTTGTGCTTACATGATGCACACTGTCATCCCATGCACAACCACTAGACCATCACATTCATCATGACAAATGAAACAAAGAGCTATTGAACACTGAATTTCAGCAGTGAGGTTCCTAGCAGATGTTTTTGGAACCATGAACCACAGGCTCTTCAAGCCATGGTGAAAAATAAAAAGGACTATAATGAAAGCATTCAGGGTATCAGCAGAGTCAGATTTTTCAAGCAGGATTTATTCTGCTATTTTATTTATCATTTTATGTTGCTTTGTCACTGCATTTACATGAAGCTGAATGCACTTTTTTAAAAGAATGTGTGAAAAAGAGGTAGACTAATGTGGAAGCACAAGTGTACTTCTGCAACCAGTTTTGACTTTTTGGTTTCATGAATAATTAATTTATTAATTCATAAATTCAATAAAGATCACACTGTGTGAAGTTACTAGCAGTTCGATTTCAAGATGCACTATGTTCCCATATTCTTACAATACACTTACAATGTTTGACAATTACACCTTTCTTAAAAGTAAAGGGCTATCCCAAATATATTAATTCTTAAGTACTACCATTCTTTTTGTTGCTTTTCTACACTGTGCTGGGATCTTCATCTTACCTTATGCTACTGCATAGAACTTTTGCATTCAGTGAAGTTTCCACTGTGTTTCTCTACAGAAATGGACGCAATTCATTTATGACTACAATCACAGTATCACAGTATTAGCAAGGTTGGAAGAGACCTTGGAGATCATCAAGTCCAACCTGTAACCCAACACCAACCCATTGCCTAAACCATTGCACTAATTGCCTCATCCAGTCTACTCTTAAACACCTCCAGGGATGGCGACTCCACCACCTCCCTGGGCAGACCATTCCAATGAGAGATCACTCTCTCTGTGAAACACCTCTTCCTAACATTCAGTCTAAACCTCCCCTGGCGTAGCTTAAGGCCATGTCCTCTCGTTCTGGTGTTGTCAGCCTGAGAGAAGAGATCCACACCCACCTG
The DNA here is from genome assembly GCA_013390025.1 of Pitta sordida. Lineage (NCBI taxonomy): Eukaryota > Metazoa > Chordata > Aves > Passeriformes > Pittidae > Pitta > Pitta sordida. The sequence continues at coordinate 146,865 of WEKX01015470.1, forward strand.
GCGGCAACCTCCCGTCAGGTAATTGTAAACAGTAATTAGGTCGCGCTTGAGTCTCCTCTTCTCCAGGCTGAACAACCCGAGTTCCCGTAGCTGCTCTCCACAGGGCTTGTCCTCCAGTCCTTCCACCATCCTTGTGACCCTTCTCTTGACCCTCTCAAGCATCTCAACATCCTTCTTAAACTGGGGAGCCCAGAACTGCACACAATACTCAAGTTGTGGTCTGACCAGCGCCAAATAACTTCCCTAATCTGACTTACCACACTGTTCCTAATACGGGCCAGGATGCCATTGGCCTTCTTAACCACCTGGGCACACTGCTGGCTCCTATAAATACATCCTATAAATTAATGTTTCTACCTTTCAGACAGTCAATGAAGACTGCCAAAACTTTGAATACTGGCAATGAAAGGTGCACAGTATATTTTAAAAAATGTCAAAAATAGACACAAGAATGAAATAGCCCACTTCCCCCCAATAAACTGTGGTTTCCTCAAACCTGCAAATGTCCATTAGCCAAGTGTGATGACTTTGCTGCAGAAGTGATGGGGCCATAATCTATTTTCTTTTCAGCACCTATCTGAACTTCATTTTATTCTAAATATCATTCCAGAGTTCTCTGATTTTGAGAGCTATTGAAAGCCTTGCTTCTAAAGTTTCCTATCTATAAAACCCACTTATATTTGGTCAGTCAAAGGTTTCCTCTAATGCCTCAGGGATGAGAGAGAACGAGGAGGGATGGAAAGAAAATTAATAGAAATGTATTGCAAGAGGTCATTCAGCAAGTGTGCATCTGAAAGAAGAATAAGTGTAGGTCTTTTAAAGGTCCAGCTTTTCACTCTGCTCTCAGGTGAAATGAGCATGCACTCTAGATAGAACTGTCTCCATAGCATAAGATGCACAAAACCCCCAAGCCTTTCAAATTTATTCCCTAGTTCTAACATAATTACAGATTCAAAGAAAAAAGAATCCATTGTTTCAATTATGAGGAATGTTTCCAGGAGTATTCTCAGACTTCTTTTGAGAATTCCAGTTCTATTACTGACCAAATTTTATTCATCCTGGGAGGTGGGTTGGTGAAAAAATACTTGCTCTCCAAAAAAGAACCATGAGCCCTCACAGGTTCTCAAGCATATGTCTGCTTAGGTTTGCAACACCTTCTGGTTTATTGATTATAACCAGCGTCTCACAGGTAGAGATAAACATGTACCAGGAGTTTCCAGGTTCAGATCTTGTTGATTATCTTTATTTTCTCCTTACAATTAATATATCTCAGACCTTCTGTCACATTAGGTTAAAATGCAGGTCACAACTCTGGAGTTAGAAATATAAAACAGTCAAAATCTGAACCCAAATCATGAAAAACATCAATGACTTCTTTTTTGGTGGAGCTTTCCCTCATATTCAGGTATCTTCCAAGAGTTGGATGCAACTGAGTAATACTTTCTCTAGGTTACATTTATGAAAGTATTTTGTTATGCCATCATGCAGAAGACATTGGGAGGTTATCTTCTTTGACCAGTAATGCAGACAAGAAAAAATTCTAATGAGACCGCACCACCTTAACACAGTTGTCCCATTTAACTTTTATTTGGTGCATCCATTCTCAAATACAGTGCTAATTTGCTAGACTTTAAAGAACGTTTGAATGCTGAGGAAATTCCACTGTGTCACCCTATTTAGGCTGGTTAAACAATCTTACTCTTCACATTTAGTCAAAAATTACTGCCGTATAATGGGAAGCAGAATGTATTGCCTTGCTATAAAGGCTATAAATGCACCTTTTTATTCTTAGATAAATTGTAATAGCAGATCTATCTAATTTTCCAACATATCATCCCTCACAAAAAGCAGTCAAAAAATGTAAATTGGATATGATGACATAAATAGTATTCCATCCCTACTTGTCAATTCCATCCTGCTGTTAAATCAATAAAATTATTTAAACTATTTTTATAACAGTGGTATTGTCATGTTGAAGCCTTACAGATGTCTGCTGTGTATATGAAGTGGTATGTTTATTTTAGGGAAGATGGGGAAATATTGTTAAGGTTAATGCAACAAAAGGAGAGAGGGTGCTTAATGTGCCATACTGTGCAGTGGACACCAGTCTCTCTTCCAATAAGACTTACAAAGACTTCAGTTCTGACCACTGTTATAATTATGATCACATTTACGAACACAAATAGCAATAATACAATACCATCTACATAAGCAACAAGTAGGGAAGAAAAAGGGGTGGCTGCTGACAGTTCAGGATAAAATACAGATATCTTTCTCATAAACAGTCACTTCTGAAAATTCTCAGAAAAGTAGACCACAAGCCTTACAATTTATCGTAAAGAGAAATTGCTCCTTTTTTAAATGTAGTAGATATTTAAATATCTATGCTACACTAATACAAATTGATAGGAGAAACTTCTATCCAAGTGTTGCATTACAGCTTTTGTACTTGGATATGATAGTCATGAAGGTAAGTGGCTGAAAAAAAATTAAAAGCGGTTTTATCACAAACCTTTTCAAAAGATTTTTCTATTCTCTGTCAGTGCTCTCCCACAGACCTTTCTAATGGGAAAAAAAGCCACATTGCNGTAGCTGAAAGTTTATTTGCTTTGAGAACGAATTTATGATTTACCCAATTGCTAGTGCTTCATAGCCAAATTCAGTACTTGCCAATCCAGCTGCGGTATTTGCTCTTGCTCACCTCATCACCACAAGCACTGGAGCTTGAACTTCAAACTGACCTCTGTGAGGCAGTGAGGATTNAATGCCTGTTAGGTATAGTATTCACAATCATTAATCACACCCTGGGTCTATGAATTAAAAAAAATGAGAAGGGAGAAAAGGAAGATGGTCTGATAGGACCAAATCCCTGACCTTTCCTCATTTTCTTTAAAAAAAAAAAAAAAGNTAGCTGTGTTTAGATTACAGGAAGAAAAGAGGAGCAAAAGCTTTAAACTGATCAGCAGCTATGACTTGAAGAAACTAACAATAGATAATTTCTGTGAAGTTGTCGTTTTATAGTCACATTTATGATTATTATGGTACTTAAACTACATCTATAGTGGTTAGTTCTTTAATGATAAAAATTACCATGAGAAAGCTGTTTCTCTGCAAGTCAAGGGACAGTAAGGTTTGCATCAAAAATGAATAGGCAAATTGGAGCAGGTAAAATAGGTTTGGCAAATAATCAGAATGCATTTAAACTGATAATTTATAGCATTGAAATTTGTAACATACCTGAAGTTTAGTTTCTTAATGCATAAAGGGATGTGCATGTGCACTTACACAGGTGTATATAATATGCAAGATGCAGAGATACAAAGTTACAATTAATTTTCTGAGCTGTGAGACAAATGCATAGGCAGAATATACTTGGTCTCTATACAAAGTGAACCACTTTTCATCTCATGTAAATTCACTGAACACTGAGGAATTACACTGGAGACAGATTTGACCCAGAATGTCAACAATTTTGAGAAAGAAGAGCTTTTATTTATTATGTGATTATTCACACAGAGGGACTTGATTTCTCTTTTAAGAGGATGTGTCATGCAGTTTGATGTTTGCTGCTTCTTTTTCAGAAACTGCTTTCCTAGTTCAGGTAGTGGCAGAACAAGCAGCGTCAGGGACATGCATATTTGATTTGCCTGTGTTTGCAGTAAGAATATAAAGCTTGCAAGCCACCCATACTAAGATATTTTGCATGTCCTAGATCGGATTCCTCCTGCCTGAGTGAAGAGAGATTGAGATAAATTGTGATGCATCCTCCCTGCACCTGTTTCCTTTTGTTTTTTAGATCTCATGCCTCTCTTTTCCTTCCTTTAACAATATTTTGGTTCATTTAGCTACCAGCAGCACATCTTCCCTTTAATGAACTCTAAGCCAAGTCATGTTTGAAGCGCACTATTTATGGTAGGTGTCTGCATTTTTCTTCTAAAAATATGGATGCCAGATGCAATCTTATTTGAGCATGTTATTTGATAAATAAAACTTGGAGAAAAGTCAAGCCCTAGCAGAAGTAAACAGACTTCTGCCATGTCTCTCGATGCAGGTAGTTACTCAGTGATTCTGGATTTCTCCATCAGCAAATCCTTTCCCTAGGACCTAAATCTAGACCCTATATAAAGTTTCAAAGCAACCTCTTCATACATCTCTTGGCAGCTAAATTCTATAGACACAGTTATTTAACATGGAGAAAAGTGCAAGACATGCATAGGCTGTAAAACCATCAACAAGAGATTCACTGTCTTGATATCTCATAGGACTGCTATTATGCCTCTCATGCATAGTCACTAAGCAAAGTGCACGTTCTTTAGACTACAGTGATTTCCAGTATGGAGAGTTGGTGTGGGGAGTACCCAAACATGAAATTATGAAGTCATTCACTGAAGTCCTGTGGACAACATTGCTGTGCTCCTTAACAAGACTGAAGAAAAGACATCACAAGGTAGTCTCCAGGAAAATCTAACCCGATCTTCACCAAAAAAATTACATTGGCTTGGGGTTTAACCAGTGTCTTAGAAATTGTGTGCTAATTTACAAACCACTAGATTCATAGTATGTTATGAAACTATGTCTTCATCCTGTAAGCTGAAAAACAACAAATGATGATTTAAAAAATTGATAGACAGTATATCAGTGTATATAGGATTACTTCTGATTTTTCTGCCCATATGCCACATAAGAGCTTTTATCTTTATGTGGTAAAAACCTTAAATAGTAGTAACTCTTCATCCACAAGCTCAGGGACAGTATGTTACCAATCATGTGATGAGGTTAGGAAGAAATTGCTTACAGAGGCATTATGAGGAACAGATTTTTTTCTCCAGTAGTGCCACTGGAATAAATATCACACAAATTAATGGTCTATATTCTCAGTTCTAAACTTCCAACACAGTATCTTATATGGTACTTTAAACTGTCTGGGACACAGATCAATCTAACCACAGTGACACATAACAATCACTATGTTTACCAATAAAGCAAAGACAAAACAACTGAATAAAAAATAAGTTATCATTGCACAGGGACTGGATCAATACAGCGATAAAACCTAAAATGCATAGTCCATATGGAGTATTTTAGGTTGATTCCAACACATTTATGTGTGCCAATTTAGAAAAGAACACCTAGCTCCCTCTCCCCCTTTCCCAAACCTGTAGATATTCACTATGATCAAATTCATTTAAAATGCACCC